>JAYMTA010002544.1:0-16280 GCA_036897625.1 Pelargonium cotyledonis | reverse complement strand
ATCGGATTGAATCGTGATTCAATCGGGTTGAATCGAGATTCATGTCATTCCGAGATTCAAACATGATTTTGAATCATTTAACTTCCGAATCGTGAATCGTATCGAGAATTGAATTGTGTATCGTGATTTTTAACAATTATGTTCCAAAAAGCAAATCCATGGCCATTCTAGTAAATATATTAATATTATTATTTGGGTAAAATTGTCCTTATAAGAAAAGAAATTAAGTTAGAAGACAAGCAAAACAATTGAAAAGTTTCTTTTCAAGTACAATTGCCACCCACCCATTAACAGAGAGGTCACAGTCACAGCCATTTACTTAATACTCCCTCCAGTCTCAAAATGAGTGTTCTGTTTGTTTAAATTTTTTGTTTCAAATTGAGTGTTTTGTTTCTATTTTTATGCTATTATATTATTGCTTTTTCCATATTATCCTTTATCACTTATGCACATGGGCAATTCTGCACATGAGTGCATATGGATGTAGGTGGAAAAAGTGAAAGTTATATTGGAAACATACTAAATTATCTTATAACTCTTAATTTTTGCGAAAAATGGAAACAAGAAACTCATGTGCAGATTTGTCCATGTGCATAAATGATAAGGGTAATATGAGAAAAACAATAGTATAATAACATAAAAATAGAAATAAGACACTTATTTTTTGACAAAAAATTTAGACAAATAAAACACTAATTTTAAGACGGAGCGAGCATATTTTAAAGCAACTATTTATTATTATCACATTTATATTATAAATAAAAATCTGATATTTCCGTTAATCTTGGCTCATCTCTCTCTGTTTGTTCTTCATCTATTGTTTGATTAGCTAAAGTATAATAACCGAATATAGACGCTTGCTTGAAGAGTACCAGAGATCGAGTTCTGAGAAAGTTTGGATTTTTCCTATTTTGCCCACGATTTCTTGTGCTCTGATCTGAAGGGCAGTTGCTGCTACCGCAGTACGAGAGAGTGGTTGTTTGGGTTCGCGAAAGAGAAGGAATGTGGTGGATGATGGGTGAAGGAGGAGGCCATTACTGCTCCAAAAAGTCTGATGATATTTGTGGAGATATTTGTGGTCAGGTACTTTTTTTGAAGACCCTTTTGATCTGGTTCTCTATATTGCTTATTATGGGCGTGTTTGGTTCCTGAGAAAATGTGGGAAGGTTGGAAGGAGAGCTTAAACCTCGATCTCAGCTTTCTCGTGATTTGGGTCTGTTTTAAAAATCGGTCCTTTTGCTTTGTTTTTTTTTGTGTGTTTCCTTTGATTTGGGTATCTTAGAAATCAAACGGATTGGTAGCTCTGGGGTTCTGGTTATCTGAATTCTCAATATTTGTTCATAGAATGGATCTTCTTTCTAATTATGTACCTTGTTTTACTTCCAATTTTATAAATAATTTTAGCTTTGTTCATGTTAAATTCAAAATCACCATAGGTTAGGTTCAGCCAAGCACAACCATATGTTCAATGGTTGAAGGATTGAATGGAGACTGTTATTTGTGTAGCGTATTTGCAAAAGAACTGAAATCAAAAGAGAATGAAATTGAGAACCATTTTGGATCACTTCTTTTGAGATTCTCATTTTAAATTGACAATCATGAACTGTTTTTGACTGTAAATTTCATTGTTGATAAGATAGTTGAGTCCTCAAATGTGCTGGTTGTTCGATGTGCAGGAATCAACCCGGGCTTTAAGCATGTCAAGAATTCGCTGCATTATGAGTGGCTTGGATTTGAAGACTTACCTATTCCTTTTTGCACTTGTCCCAACCTGTGTCTTTGGTATCTACATGCATGGACAGAAGATAACCTATTTCCTGCGCCCATTGTGGGAATCACCACCTAAACCATTCCATGATATTCCACACTACTATCATGAGAACGTATCGATGGAGAACCTCTGCAAACTCCATGGCTGGGGAATTCGCGAGTACCCAAGACGTGTCTATGATGCAGTGTTGTTCAGTAATGAGCTGGACATCCTTAAGATAAGGTGGCAAGAATTGTATCCGTACATAACACAGTTTGTACTCCTTGAATCAAATTCTACATTTACCGGCTTGCCAAAGCCTCTGGTTTTTGCCGGTCATCGGGATCAGTTCAAATTTGTTGAGGAACGATTAACTTATGGGACAATAGGTGGGACATCTAAAAAGGGAGAAAACCCATTCATTGAGGAGGCATTTCAGCGAGTGGCATTGGATCATCTCCTCAAAATAGCAGGTATATCTGACGATGACTTGCTGATAATGTCTGATGTTGATGAGATACCGAGCAGACACACTATAAATCTCTTGAGGTGGTGTGATGACACACCTCAAGTACTTCATCTTCGACTCAAGAACTATCTGTATTCTTTTGAGTTTCTTGTGGATAATAACAGCTGGAGAGCATCAGTCCACAGGTATCAAACAGGAAAGACAAGGTATGCTCATTATCGCCAAACCGATGACATCTTGGCTGATTCAGGGTGGCACTGTAGCTTTTGCTTCCGCCACATCAGTGAGTTCATATTTAAGATGAAAGCATACAGCCATTTTGATAGAGTGAGATTCTCCCATTACCTGAACCCTAAGAGAGTGCAGAAAGTTATCTGCAAGGGGGCTGATCTGTTTGATATGCTTCCCGAGGAGTATACATTTCAGCAAATCATTGGGAAAATGGGACCAATACCTCATTCCTTCTCTGGTGTTCATCTGCCATCATATCTGTTGGAGAGTGCTGACAAGTATAAATTTCTCTTGCCGGGCAATTGCTTAAGAGAGAGTGGCTGATTCTCGTCAATATATTTGGTGTTTGCTTTGTAAAGTTCGTTAGAGGTGCAGCATGTGTGACTCCCATGACGAGGTTCAACCAAACAATTGTGCTAGATGACCTGCTGGAATCATATCATCGAGAATTGTTTGTGGGATTGGATGAATTCTTGGAAGGCCAAATTCTGTACATAACCTTTTTTAGAAGTTCGGTTTTCAATCAAGGTGGAGCTCATCTATTGACCAAGCGGGATGCCAGCTATGATGGAATGGCTGAGTTGTTGAGGGATGCTTATATATTTTACTTAGCTTTGGTATGGTATGTTCATCAAATACCCTGAATTTATAGAGATTGAGATTCTTGAACTTTTTCCCCATACTGATGAAGTTTTGTTTCTGAGATGAACTTGTTCATATTTGTTGTCATTCAACTCATTAGTTTGAAACATCTGATTGCTTCAGCTATCTTATGGATGCTCATAGTGCTTACTCTATTTATTTTACATGTTATTTTAGAAATTGGATGATAAGGTTATACTTTGAAGCTTAGGTAGCGTTTATATTTAGAAATTTGTTTAGGAATGGGAATTGAGAATGAGATTTTCATTCTTCACGTTTGTTTGAATTTTTTGTTAATGAAACTACATGGGAATGAGAATCTCATTACTTGGCAAGCTAGAAAGTTGTACTTAGACAAATAAGTTTAGTGCCTGTCTAGTCTGTGTGTTCATAGACAACCAAAATGACATGATAATGCACATGTAGATGTAGTACCATTTCCTGTTATGTGACTTGGGAGGTCATTATAGTTGCCAGTGAAGCAGAGGAAGCTGCTAAGAACCATGTCAATTTGATGACCAAAGAAAATGTTGCTAAGGCCATCCCCACCATGTCATTTTCTATTCTGCTTCAACCTTTTCAGGAATGAGTCATGCCATTCTGGCAGTTCAACCTGCAATGGGATGCTTAGTTATATGTACCCAGAAACTCATAATCTAAATTATAGATTTCTTTATTGAAGGTGATTAGCTGATGCCATTGGAGTTATGAATCCTGTAGATTTTGCTGGCCATTAGAAAAAGGATTACCAGTCAAGTCTTTGCATATGATTTCATTATGTTCATTAGAAAGAGAATGAGTCTTTGCATACCAGCTGTTGTTCAATTGTTTATTTTCATGAATAGAGTCTTTTCCTAGAATATGAATCTTATGTTGCTGTTCTGTCACCAAGAATACGAATCTTATCTCTCCATGGAGAAAAGTTTGGTTTCTTTACAGTCTCTGGAGACTAAGCAATGAGAAACTGGGGATGCATTGCTTTGCCAATCAATTAGTGATAAAACTACAGACCAAAAGTTTATGCCTCTGATTGGAGATTGGGCTAAGAAGATGAGTTGGAGGGTATGAGATGCACTCTTATCACCAAATTAAAGACATGACTTTTGAAGCCTATAAAAGCAGAGATGCAAATCAACAAGAAGCAACCCAAGCCCAAGATCATTTACCAAGTCTTTGCATCTACCTTTTATCAAGATGATTGAGGAGGTTGAGTACCAGAACCAGGGCTATGGCATGCACTCAGGAAATGAGTTCCAAAGCCATGGTTCCATGCAAATGGTCCCTGATCACTGTCCTCATCTCCAAATGATGAAGCCACAGCACATGCACCGCCACCAAACTGGATTTTCTGGGCACAACATGCACCAAAGTGGCTACACATCTGGGCACAACATGCACCACCAACAGATGGGTCATTACCATCCTGGTGGTGGTGGGAGGATGTCTCGTAGCAGCATGAACTCCTCTCACTTCTCCCACGGCGGCGGCGGCATGTTTGGTGCTCCTGACATGTCCAAGACTGAATATGACTCATACCAGAAGGTTCACAGTCCAGGATTGATGCATGAGAGCAAATACCACCAGGCACAGAGCAGCTGGGGCAACAATGGTGGCTACAGCAGTGGTGGTGGCATGAACTGGATGCCCCATGGAGGAAGGGAACCTGAGTGGGTCAATAAAGGTCTTTGAAGGAAACTCATGATGATCTTGCAAGCTACTACTATTCCTAATTTCCAATACTCAAGTGTGTTGGTCTGAAAGACAATAAAATGGTGATAAGTACTTGTGCTCAGTGAACTTCTGTATTTGGTTCCATAATTAAATAAAATGGCTTCAGATTCTACTTAGTAAGCAAAAGAACAGCTTTCTTTCTTTAAACATGTTCTTAATCAGTTTGCATTTTATATATGAACATACATGACAAACCAAGCTGATCAATGGTATGATTTTGATTTGATCAATGAGCCATTTAAGCATCAAGTTACTTTCTATCTAAAGTTTTTCTAGTGGATTCTGGAATTGTTGGCACTTGGGCTTTAAAGAGACATTGCCAAGAATATGAATCTTGTCTCTGCTGCTGCTGCTGTCATCAGGCTTTTGTTTCTTTTTCGATCTCAGGACAAACAAGAATGCGCAAAAGAAGCTGATCGTGCCGCGATGTCCTAACAATTTATAGAGATCATTATGCTTCAAAAGCAAGGCCAAAATGAGGTTGTGAGTATAGTATATAATCACAAAAACAAAGCAAGTTCACAACAACCAAATCTTCATTTGAATTAGATCCAAAGATAGACTTAGCATAAGTTTCTGGCTGCAATTACAAGTGCTAACACTAGTTATCAAGTCTGATATAAGTGCCTGTGCTAATCATTACATTTTTGACATACTTGAGTAGCATCTGTAACCATTAAGTAATTACTGATAAGCCTTGACAAGCTTATGCTCTAGAAACTCAGAAGCTTGTGAAAACTTTGCCACAAATTGATTTCAGAAGGTTGGCAAGATGGAATGTTCAAATTGACCTCCATGCTAGCTAGTTGTTCTCATCTGCTACAAGATTTTCTCTTGCAGGAGGCACATAGGATCATACCAAAGCACCTAACTATCTGCATATTCCATTTGGGTCATAAAGCTATAACCATACAAAAGCTTTAATGATTCTTCAC
Source organism: Pelargonium cotyledonis (assembly GCA_036897625.1). NCBI lineage: Eukaryota > Viridiplantae > Streptophyta > Magnoliopsida > Geraniales > Geraniaceae > Pelargonium > Pelargonium cotyledonis. Next base: position 10,522 of record JAYMTA010002544.1, on the reverse strand, counting down.
GCATCCATGCCATCCCAAGTCCCAACTTGGTTTCTATAATGAAAGTATCAGATTCTCAAACCTTATCTTTCAAGAATATCTAATGAGAGACCAAACCAACCATCAAGTCTATAAAATGGACTTCAAAATCATGTAACACACAAGTTTACACCATAACATCTGCTTCTTGATCACACAAACCCGTTTGAAAAGTACTGAAAAATGCCGTTCCAAAGTGCTAGAAACTATGCCAACAACCACCATTTCTGGTACAACACAAATGACTATCCAGCTTACATTGTGGAGTCCATGCCAAGCATGGTCACTGCTCCCCCTGGGCACCAAAAGGCTCGTGTGAGATTCAACGATGAGTACGAGGAACGCGTTGAAGATGCTCCAACGAGGGTCCGAGTGATTGAATATGAGTACAAAAATCCTCCCCCAAGAGTGAATTCTGATAGATATGAGATCTATGAAGAGAAGGTTGACAAAGAAGCTGAGGCTTTCATCAAGCTAGAGCACAGGAAGTTTGGCTATTAAGCAACCAAATGGATGTGCCAATATGAAGGTTGTATGAGATATTGTCCTAGCTATATAATTCATCTGAGAGCTCATTTTACTGTGCTCAAGATTGAAACTCTCATATGTGTGCATTGCTCAACCATTTTCTTCAAATATGTGTAATATTACTCTTCTGAGATGCTATAACTGTAATTATATGGGTCTCATTTCTTTGCTAATTGATATTTTTTAGGTGTGTTTCATTTTCATCTGAGTGAAATAAATTTACTTCAGATGCTTCTAGATTTCTCAATATATATCTGAGGCCACCCATGTGGCTTAAGCTAATCCACAGGAATGGCTCAATGATTCAAACTAATCCATAACAGATTTGATTGCATACACATATGTTGATTTCTCAATTCATTTGTTGTGGATTCTTCTCCAAGGTTGTAGGCCGTGATGAGTCTTAGGAATCTTCCAAACCTAACAGCCCATGCTTAAGCCACAAAGATACATATATCAGAAGCACCATGGAACATTCTGAAGCTAACATGTCTGATATGCAACAAATCTACAGTACAGTACATAATTGAAGCCAATTATGAGAAGAACATGAATTGAACTGTTGAAGCCAGTTCTGTAACTAATTATTGACCATGTTGATGGCTCTGGAAACACTTTCTGAATAGAATCAAAACTTGGCAACATAAAAGATGAAACTCTGGAAATGATCCAATCTCTTCAAATTCTATTTCATTGAATCATCACCATTATAACTATCACCAGACAGAACCTAAGCTAAACACAAAACAGAAAGGTACATCATGATTCATGACCTCCTAAAAAAACAAGTAACAGAAACAGAGGAGACAAGAAGCCAATCCTCCAATACCTAAAAAAAAACATCAACTTCTCTGTAACTTCTTCTCCTACTGCTACTCAGTACTCATTGGATCGATCGGCAGAGAGGGCAAGTAGTGTGTTTGTTGTGAAACCACTTGTCCAAGCAACTTTTGTGGAAGAAATGCTTGCAAGAAAGCTCACTCACCTCCTCCTCTGCTTCAAATCTACACAGACACACACTACACTCCACACCACAAGAACCACCACCGCCATAGTTGCTGCTCCTGGAAACAGTGCTATTACACAGAGATTTGAACTGGGTTATTGACACCCTCCTCTCTCTAGTCTCATATGGGTATTGTAATTGGTTGTCCTCAAAATCCTCAGAACCAGCAGCTGCAGCACCAATGACTTGCAGAGCAGATCTCAGCAGATTCTTCAACAGAACCACCGAGAGCACCGTGTTCATGACCAGCACCGGCAACACCCCCTCCGCCAAACAGGGGAAATTGGAGAGACCCATATCGATCTTGATTTGTATTCTCCAAGAAACGCTCTGAAAACAGAGGACACTGGTTCTTGGCACAGAAATTGAAGGGAAAAAAAAAATGTATGCTTCAATGAAGACACGCGAAAATTAATTAAGCGAAAGCAGATTTTGCTTCCACAGCACACAAAGACACAATGAAGGAGCAGAATCTTGGGACTTGCTGGGAGCGAACCAGGTTGGTTTTGGTGCTTGGGTTGGTGGAGATGCTTCGGCTCATAAATACATGTGGGGTGGTGTGTTAACCATGGGTGGTGCGTGGTTTGGGTTAATTAACCGTGGGTTTGTTGGTGGGGGCGGAGGGGTTACACGTGGCGACACGTGTTGGGCTGGTGCTTGGTTTTAGTATATTTTGTAGTAAATAATAGTTGTGCTGGCGTTTTCAGATGACAAAAATGGCAAGTTTTAAGTAGCCACGTGTCCGGCGAGCTATTGCGGGGGGCAATGAGGTGGCGCCGCCTGGCAGATGGAAGTTTCTTGACACTCGGTGGTCACGCGTATGGTATGATGTGGTTTCGTGAGCTTGGTCGTCAGTAGTCGCTAATTTCCCGCGTTTTTAGCGTTTCTTTAGTTTTTGTTTCTTTGTACCTCGGACTCGGTCGGTAAATTCGACAAAGCCAAAGAATCATGTGCTCTTTAGTGTCTCGTCTCTGTCAATGAGATTTGTGAAATAATTTTGGTCGATTTGTGGTACATATTTTTGTATTTCAAATATTGGAGACAAAATCATAGTCAATTTTGAACGATATGCATGTTTTAAATATATAGCATGACTGCCTTTTTTGAGTTTAACACTAAATCAGACTATCAAATTAATTTGTAAGTCATCTGATTCGCAGATCTATAAATAAACAAAATTTTAACTACTTTACTATAATTAAAATAAAGGCACTTGAATCATAATCTTCATACTTCAAAGCTTTTATAACTAATTGAACATCAGCCTCAGAAGGCTACTCGTTAAAATGAGGGTTTTTTTTTTTTTTTTTTTATATAAAAAAACTGTTTAATAATGTTTTTTTTTTTTTAAAAAAAAATGTGTTTTTTTTAATATACTAATTAGTATTTTTTATTAGCATAATATTAAAATTATAAAATATGCTCAAATTTAAGATTTTGAAAGATGTAAATGCTTTAAATCATTTGCTCAATAAATATTTGTAACAAGTACCTATTTATTTTGTAATAACACACATCATAGAATTGAAATGTCATTTTAATATGAATGAAAAAAATACACGTGCAACTAATTTATCATATTTTGCCATGTCAACTAACTATGACAACAAAATTCCTTCAGAAAAGGAAATAAAAAATAAAAAAAACTATGACAACAAAAATGAATGAAACTAACGATATAAACTCAAATGTCACTTATTTTAAAATTTAGTAACCCGATTGTAACATTGATAAGTTAAATTTCATTTTCTTGCGCGCTTATTTTATACAACTATATTGTAACATGTATTTAATGTAAAAATCTGAGATCATAGAGTACAAATTCCACCACCTAATAAGCTGTGGGATTGGGAGCAGCACGAATTGAATCATAGTATGCTTTCTCTGCATTTTCAACACGAGATCGGAACATGTTCCATTCCTTTTTACACCTCTCCCTCACCTGCAAGTCAACGAAACATTAACCATTCATGCATACGATCGTTACAATTTTGTTGAGCCAAAACTCACCCTCATAATAATATCTCACAGAAAATAGTTCTACGAACGAGCAAAAAGTAAAGTTCTAGGAAAGTAAAAGGCTTTGCGTACCCCCTGCCATGGCGCCTTGCCATTTTCTGTTTGTCCCTGCAGGAAACCGCAAAATAATTGGTAAGTACTTGAAATCGAGCAAGTAAAAAAACTGGCATGCCAATAATGTTACATTTGACCTGATTTCCAAGTGACGGAACAGACTGATGAACAATCCACTGAGAGTCTACAACTCCAATCTTCTCATGAGCAGGCTCCTTTGGAGAGAATTATGTTAGACTCGCACTCAAGCTGGATACAATAACTATGAATGATTAGGCTAAAAGAGAGGCAAAATATGTTACTAACCTCTACGCACTTTCTAAGGGCAAAATCAAGACCCCATCCATGCACCAAGTCATTCTGCAATATCAGTAAGTGATCAATCAAACAATATGTGAAATATTTTAGGACAGTGCCTAAACAGGTTTGTAAATTATAACAACCCTTTGTACCTGAATCAAATGCCACACACACCGCCATGCATCTCGCGAAAACACTGGAGCCATGATCTCAACAAACCTGCATCAATGAAACGAGCATGCTAGGAACAAGAGGCGAAACCAAAACATATGAGAGCAGCAACAAGTACGTAAAACTTAAAAGTAGTTCGTACGCTGCACAGGGAGGCAGATATGGTTCTGTGCACAAGCTGAGTTTCTCTTTTGTATATCTGATATAAAGGAATAGGATTAGGGGTCACTTCTTTAGTTCTTTATATATTTGATCTATCAGTAGTACTCTAGATTCTATTCTTACTTGTGAACTTCACTATTTGTCTTTCTCTTCGTCATCGGCCAAGTGATCCCTCTGGAAGGATCCAAACCGGGCTGTGAAATCTCCAAGCCGTGCTTCCTCACAAGCTTTATGTATCTAGCATTAGACATAAAGGACATAATAAAGTTACGCAGACAGAAACATAACCAAAACAAAAAATTGAGACTTAGTTTTGTATTTGGAGACTCACTCTTCTGCATTAAAATGCTCAACCCCGAGGTCCTCATCCCAGATAAATATATAGTCATATGGTGCCACAATGTCGGGATGCAAAAAACGCTTGGCATACCACCTGTGAATTTTTTTTAGTAAGCTTTTGTTAAACACTCGATTTATGGAAACCACACATTTCATTTCCTCTCAACTATATATTGATCTAAGTTGGAAATGGTTGCTTACCATTTAGTCTGCTTACGAACACTCACATGAATTGCTCGCTTTGACCACTCAAATTCATCCCATTCTGTTGTTCGGCCATCGTAATGAAATAAGAGGATTGTAAAGTCCTCTGAAAACTGTAAGCCAAGCATTTTCAGTGACACAACATTGAGAGAGAGAGAGAGAGAGAGAGAGAGAGAGTTGCCTTTTTAACAGATGCATCAATATGGTGCCTCTGATTGTAACCAACAGTGAAGGTAACAAGATACTTTGGTTTGATGGGCAAGTCCTGTAAACATTACTTCAGTAAATAACTCAAACTCTAAACAATCAGAGGTCTCTGCCAGAGAGTTTCAGGAGCATAACACACACCAAGGAGAGCACAAACAACTAAATTTTGCATAATTTTTCAACTACATTTTCTAGTAGAAAGTTTTACAAAGCTCATACCTCACTAGGCTTACCCCACAATCTGCGTGGGTACAAGTCTGATTCAGCTGCAACAATTGCTGGTGGTAGCCTTTCTGTGCCTCGAGGATTGGATGGGACCCAAATCTACATCAGAATCATGAGAGAAGGAAAGTGAGTTAAAATGTTAAACATATAAATTAGATTGATTTATTTTCTAAATAGCTGGTCATGATCGGATTATGAACCCATCTTAAGTTACAGAAATGTCATCTGGCATGAAAATCATGCTTTGCAGGCTTGTTATAGCAATATATAAAAAACAGAAAACACTTGAGAACTTGGTTTTCTGCTAGTGATATGTTTGTTATACCAAAACATGCAACCTCATCAATATTTAGCACATAGACAAAGCAATTCAGGACTGAGGCCTTGTTTCTTATCTCCTTGGATTAACAAGTCTGTATCATATTTCATTTCAATCCCTAATGAATCCTAGACCACCAATCATATGATACAGATAACTCTTGCCCTTTTCGCCAGAAGAAATCATTGGCAATCTCCAAGTCTGCCACTCAGAACACTAATCTGGTTCTAATTGTTTTGGAACAATCCAGTAAATAACAATAACATTCTGAGACATGCAATACCTGCAAATGTATCCATTCCACTAGAGCTCAGATTAGAGAGAAAATGAATACCTCTGATGCACCATTCAAATTTTGTGCTTGATTAGGGGGAGAACTTAAAAATGTTTGGGTTGAGATGCTTGACTTGTGGTCATCAAAGTTTGAGAAATCACTATCAGGAAGAAGGCTGGAGCTTATATTTATCTGCAAATTATGGAGATCAATAACAATACAAATTCAATCAGAACATAAGGAACAACAAATGAAAAAAAATGTTGGGTACCTCAGTTAATGATGAGGTCCGAATGGACGCACCAATCAAGAATCCAAAAACTACTCCAATGAAAGTTGTTACAACGAGCCTCATGCTATCATTCGGTTTTCTACTAATCACACTGCAGCCAACAAATTGTATATGTTACATAAAGTGGTTATCAGTTATCACATATTATGATAAGTTGTAAAAAAAACATAAAAAGTTGTAACCTGCGCGCAAAAGTTCCCATCTCATTTACAATCTTATGATTGTACATTAATCACTACACGAGAAAAAGGCAAAGTTGCAGTTCCTTGTTTAGCAAGTCCTGAGCTGCCAAGACACCCAGACCTGAAGCAAGTTGACATGAGTCAAATAATTTTCCTTTGTAAATCAATGACTATATTAAGAAGCGACAAATAAACTGTGCAGCAAGTGTGTGAAGCAAAATCAAAACTTCAGGTTATCATGACAAATAATTTAGGAATAAAGTTCACATGGAAAAACCCCCCTTAACACACCAGAGCTCTGTTTCTCGAACGGTGGCTCTCGAGGAGTTCATGCCATCCATCTTTCAAATTTGTTGTTTTATCATATTAATGTAACTTACGGCTCCAGATCACAAGTTGGTAAAATTTTGAAATCATCTACACTTACCAAAACAAGCTCAAATTTGAGGACTCAATGGCCAAATTTTAGAAACTAGGAAGTGGCGGATCTTCAAAAAAACCATGTAGGCAAAAAGATGACAAGTAATCATATGCTCTTACACATACAAGCAATTTTATTGCAGAACAGGGGACCATGTGCCATACTTGTCAATCAGACCAGCCCAAATAATCAATTCAGCAAACAAATGCCCAATATTTAGCCAATAAAAAGTTTAAAACAACTATGCTTGCTTTTTAAGCTTAGCTCAACTGAAAAAATAAAGGTGAAGAATACAACAGCAGCTTCATTGATCGCCGAGAAAAACTGAGTAAATTTCGGGATGAAAAAAGCAATCGCACACACCAAATCTTATCAATGTTTTGCTCTACTATTCGATTCACTATAATGAAATCTGTTGACTAAAACCAGATTCTCAGCAACCAAACACGGAAAGCAAAGCACGGAATAGAAGGAGAATCAGAGAAACGCACCAGCAAACGTAAATGGGTATGGAAACCAATTCTCGCCAATTCAAATCTCCGAAAGTGGGTTTGGAGCAGAGCAGATTGTTTGGCGATCACTCTTTTGGTATTGAAGCAGCAGAGAGCTTCAATCACCAACTCACCCACCTGAAAACAGCAATGTTCGATATTTTTGTTCGTCTTGCTCTCTCTGTTCCTGTTTTATCGCTGCTCATGTGGTTTTGGTTTTGGTTTTGGTTTCGGTTTCGGTTTCGGTTTCTAGAGAAAATTTGAGAGAGACATGGACTTGGAATTGTCTTTCGAGAGAAAATTTGAGAGAAACATGGACTCTCAATTGTCTTTTGAGAGAAAATTTAAATTACTTGGGATTTTTTTTTTATGGATAGTTGGGAATTTGAATGACTACGATTTTGCAGTTTTGAATGTGAATACAAAATCCATTGTATTAATCAATTATTAAATCTCTGTTTAGAGAACTCAATTTTCATATACAGAATTTAGTATCATTCAGATTCATAATTAACTGCCTTACCAACTATAATATGTCATGTGCTTTCAATATAATTAAATAATTATCAATTGAGTTAAAGACTAATTATATATATTCCTCAAATTGTAGTGTCAATAAATCAAACATGACACGTCAAATTTATTATTAATAACTTCACCAAATCACATTATGACACGTGTAAAATATGTGTTATAAATAAGATGCATCGTGCCAATTTTCATGAGGTTGTTGTTGTATCATATACATTGGCGAAGCTAGGAGGAGGCAATGGTAGGCAGTTGCCTATATCATCCCCTGAAACTCCAACATATACATATGAATAGATTTTCAAATACAAAAATTGTCTATGCTCAGTGGTCAAGCTCTATACTAACAACTAGGAGGTTTTGTGATCTATGACCTTTCATTGTATTTTTTTTTTGCCCATTTTTATAGTGCATATAACTGAACAAACAACCTATTATTTTTTGTAAATAAGACAAAAAGTAAATTTTCTTTACAAGAACAATTTTTTTAACCGCTCAAATATGTGGAGTATGTTTTTCAAAATATGTGAAAAAAAAATATCAACCTTTATATACTATTATCACATAAAAAAATTATGTCAATTAGAATTACTATCAACAATTTAAATTTTTTTTGCCTACCCTTATACTCGAGACTGGCTCTGCCACTAATCATATATGTTGTTAACTTGTTAAGCTTACATTTTGCATTTTTTTTTAATGTATTACACGGAATTATTATTATTATTATTATTATTTGTCAAATGGGAGAATTTTGTAACCTACTAGTAAATGTAAATGCAATCATTTAATATGATTATTAACTTCTTTTGGACATATTCATATACATTGAGACCAATAGCAATTTAGAAACATTATGAACTCGAAGTCAATGTTTCATGGATTTAGTGTTGGTGTATAAATGCTATACGTCATCATCAAAGCATATTATGATATTATGATATGCATCATGGTTTCGTCAAATAACAATTACTCCCTCCGTCCTAAAATGAGTGTTTTGTTTTCATATTTTTGTAAAAATTAAGGATTACAAGATAATTGAGTGTGTTTTCAATATAACCATTATTTTTCCACCTACACCCCATGTGCAGATCTACCCATGTGCAAAAGTGATAAGGGTAATATGGAAAAAAAAATAATATAATAACCTAAAAATAGAGTCAAGACACTCATTTTGGGACAAAAAATTTAGACAAACAAGACACTCATTTTGGGACGGATGGAGTATAAATTTAACAATTAGTTTAATAGTAAATAAATTATTTTTGAATAAAAATTATCAAATTAAACAATAATAATTGTATTTATCTTAACAATTATAATAACAAACATATTTTTCTTTGAAACAATAACAATAAATATATTTTAAAGCTTCACAAGTCACAAATTAACACTCATATCAGTTTCAATAAATTTGTGGGTATGTAGCGTTAGTCCAAATCCATTTTTTATTTATTTATTTATTGATTTTGAAGTTTATTATCCTAAAATTTAATGATTATTATTTATGATGATTTATGGTTTATTATTATTATTATTATCATCGAAAATCTCAATTAAATTATATATATTTTTATTAATGAGGCGACACAATATGTTGTATTAATGAAGTATTTTTTTTTACATCAAATGTACCTCAAATACTAAATCATGTTTTAAACACTTAAAAATAGTTCAAGATTTGTTTCTTCCTCAACCGTTGTTTGAAATAAATTTCGTTTTGGATTTAAGATAAAAATATAGTGACACTCATTTTTATGACCCAAACAAAAAAAATAATAATTTCAAATATAAATTATGTTTATCTCTTTCTCATCTCTAAACAAATATTTCATTGTAAACCCTAAATTTATGTAAAGATATATACGAAGGACAAGGAAGAAACTATAAGGTGTATTGTTTGGTAAATTTACCATAGAATAAGCAACAAAATAATTACATGAATGAGCAACAAAATTTAAAAAAAAAATAATAATCTAGATGTTGACTCATGTCTTTATTCATTGACGTAGACATGAAAAACTAAAAATGATCTACTTTTACTCTTCGAGGTCATCATATGCCTATGTCAACTCAATTAAGCGCAATATTATGGATGGTGATAAATCCACCTTAAGAATGGTTAAATCCATATTATTTTTATCAAATGAACTATATTACCCCTAGATCAAATAGAGTTAAGTATTAATGATGTGAGCTTATAAGGAACTATTTATTGCAAAAACATTAATTGTGAGTAATTTTATTTTCCTATTTTTTTTGTATTGTTTGACGGTGATTAATGATTTTTAATATTATAAAAACTCACGCATGATTATTTTAACAATAAAGCATCTAACATAAAATCTACACTTTTAATAAAAAAAAAACATAAAATCTACACTAACCGAATTTCAATTTCGATGATGACTTTGCCGAATTATAATACTTCATCCGTCTCAAAATGAGTGACCTCCTTTCTATTTTGAGAAAAAATAAGGAGAAGTTAGTTAGTGTGGTAAGTTTACTATTGTATTCTCATGATTATGTGTTGAGAGATCCTAACTAACATTTTATAAGAATATTATTGACAATTCATGCATAACTAACTTACTAGAATAGGAAACAAGACACTCATTTTGGGACGGAGAGAGTATGTCACGTGTTCAATACATATTATAAATCGGGCGCTCTGCGCCATTTTTTTTGGAGAATTATGGTTCCATATATGTCGGTTTGTTATTTTTCAACTTAATTTTAAACTACAAAAATATGAAATATGTGTTTTTCACGTAGATTGTTA
>JAYMTA010002543.1:0-16281 GCA_036897625.1 Pelargonium cotyledonis | reverse complement strand
CTTTGATTTTGGTTGTAGGGTTCGACTTTATTTTTTAACAATTTTTGAATCCATATCTGATTTGTTGGTTTTATTTTTGATTCATAGACAATGGAAGATAGTAAAATTTGGATGTAAATTGGTTAATAACTGATTTTAGGAAATGTAGTTGTATTTTTTTTGTTCATAACTAATTGTATGTAATTGCTGTAGTTTGATTTTGTAAGTGTTGCTGTAATTTTGTGAAACCATTTGTTAAATTATGATATTTTAATAACAATGAAAAAGAAACAAATCGAATAAGCTTCAAATTGAACAAAAAATTTTGGTGGGAATATGCACAACTCACCGGAATCTGGAATTTGGTGCTGGAATCATCAAAAACTTGAAGTTTCTGGCACCAAAATCATCCAATGTTCTTGGTTGTTCTTGGATAAATTATTAAGAAGGGTATTTTAGGTATTTTAGGAATTTACAAAAAATAAAAAGTCACATGCAAAGCATGTGATGAGAGAGGTGAATTTTTCATCCAAAACTTAACAGATTCCGTTAAGTGGCAAGTTTACCGTAATTAATTGAAATGACCTTCTCATTACCGGGGTTATGTGTTTTAAGTCAATAGTACGTGGGGGCAATATATAATTTACCCTTTCATTAATTGTGAATGCAAGGTTATTTAAACATGTTGTTGATTATAGTTTGTATTTATGACACCACAACTATGATCAACTAATTCTTAAGTGATACGGATGTAGTTGATTATAGGGAGATGGGGAAGTTGTTGTTTGTTGCTTAGTGTGGACTTAACTAATATTAGTAAATTTCAACGGTTTGTGGGTGCAATGCGTTAATGTGACCCGTACACCCGCATTTCTGATATCTAGCCAAAGCTTTTGCCTAAATCATGGATTAGCTCAGGCAGAATATACCATTGAGTAAGGTTGGCTTTTTGGAGTTCTTACGACCCTATGACAACTTACGCCTTCAATTGAGTCAAGCTAGGTCCGTTTATGTAAGTTGTCTTAAGGGAGCTATTGCTACCCCATTGTAGTTACATGAAATAGCGGACCTAAACAAAGTTGGGAAATTAGACCAATAAAAGTCACACTAAGTAAGGAAACCCCCCATTGAACTGCGGATATCGATTACATCTCGAATCACGTCTTCATCAACCAATCTGGGTACGCGATCTAATTCACGTCTTAGCTTAATTAAACTTTGTCCATGTTCATCTTTTGTTCCAATGTATGTGCACGATTGCATACACAATATTCCTAACAATTGTTTAATTGCTTTCGTAAAGTAGCTTCCTTCTAGCACTAAGGTCCCTCCTAGAGTCCCCCTCTAGTTCCTTGTGAATTCGACAACCCAGACTTTACAGTCGTATTATTACGAGGTCGGCTCCGGTATTCTTGTCGGATGCACACCACGAACGTAAGTGAGTGATGACTAATCCATCTGGTGACCGATGGTGGTCGGCGATCGGCAGAGGGCGATGGTCGGAGACTGGTAAGATCCAGCGGGAGCTTTCTAGTTGGTAAGAGTTGGTGTATGGGGGTGTATAGCAATGTCTGTCACTAAGGATGAGTGCAATGTTTTGGTAGGGCTAGCCTCATGTTGCTGAGGATCAGCTCTTGCTAAAAAAAAAAACTCTTGATGTTGATCAACTCTTGGTGATGAGCAACTCTTCGATGGCCAAATCTGCAACGCCGATGACCAAACCTACAACGCAGATGAGCTGGTACGAAGTCAACAAATCTGAACTAGAGCTTCAGACGACGGTGAGCGGAGCGGCCGTGGCATCGTCGAACAGCTACCTTCGTCCTCCGTCGATTGGGTTCAGCAGCACCGTCGATTGGAGTGGGGTTCTTCTCGAGATCGAGCATCGTTGAGAATAGGGGAGGCTCTGGTCCGGGGGTTGTGCTAGGAGTCGTCGTCGGAGGTGTGGGCTTGGGAAAGAGAGATTGCACCGGCGAAGTCAGGTTAGCGTCGGTTTTCGGTGGAGCTCAAAGCCAACTAATCTGATGTACAAATTTTCAAGGATTTATCTAACTCTACTTGATCTACAAGTGTTCTTTAATATGTTGATTTGGGTCATTTGTCTTTTGGACAATTTTAAGTTTAATTTAAAAAAGTTTAGTCTCTTATGTTGTTTCTGGTTCCATCGTCCTGAAATTTATCAATTTGATGTTGTTTCTTTCTTTGTTTCTTAACTTGTTTTGTCATGAAATTGGGTAAAGATATGAGACTGAAGATTTCTCTGTTCTTTATCTTCAAATCTTCACTGTGCTATTTTGTTTTTGAGTACTATGGATGCCGTGAGATTTAGATCATTATATACTATAATGAAGTATTAAACCGAATTAGACGTGCTATGCATAGGATGAAAGTTATGCAATGAAGATCATCAAGACAGTGAGTAATTGGGGAGAGAGAGTTGGAAAAGAGATTTTTATTTATTATTTATTATTTAATTAAAAATAAAATAACAAAAATATCCACACAATAAAAAGAAAAAAAATCATTTGACAAGTGGATGCCACGTAGTCAAAATTGTTCAACTCAACATGCTACATGAATGCCATGTGGTCAAAATTGTCCAACTCAACATGTCACATCAGTAGTTAACGGTTTAATTGACGGAATTTGAAAGTGGGTACCTAATTAGATATAAAATAATAATATGGGTACTAAATTTGATACAATAGAATTGTGGATACTAAATTGGGTAAGTTGCAAAGATTGAGGTACTGAAAATTAGCTTTACCCAACAAATGGCATTTAGTGAACTTATTTTCAAGTTTGACCACCATTTTGATCAGATGAAGAGTCAAATCAGTTAAAAACTCAGGAAAACCTTACAGAAAGATAGCTATAATGAGGTGATCTGATCCATTTAAATTGGAAAAATGTCACAATACATTACATTACATTACAGATTCCTGTACATTCTGAAACCTCTCTTCCTCATTCCTCCAACAACTAAACAAATCTGAACAAATTAGACTAAACTTCTTTCATTTAAACAAGGAAGCAATGTGCTTGCAATTTGCACATGAATCATCACACCCTATTTTCAGATGTGATGAAATGGGAATAAGTTCATTTCCTCGTTCATGCAAATGAATCAAAAGCCCGTTTCAAATCCCGCAAGCCTCAAATTATACATAATTTGTGTTGTCAAAATGGTTGCTGCTAAATGTACCAAGCCTAATCCAAAACTTCAGATGGCCACAGGCGTTTCCATGTGCTAATCTCGACATCATTTTTCAACTTTCTGATTCCTCCATAAAACCCGGCCGCCTCATCCCCCTCCTCTCTATGGTCTTTTCTATTGATGGTCGTGCACCTCCACCTTGAACCAGGGGCGTATTGGTTAAACTCCAGCGTCACACTGTCTGTTATAACACAATTTCAATCTTAAACTAGCTAGCAGTGACTACAAATTTGTGCTCAACCTTTAATATACATGAAATATCATAATCTAAAAAAACCTTATCTTCCCCAAAGTTTTCAAGTATTCAGTGTATTGTTTAGTCACTATAGTCATTTGAAGTCGTAACTTCAAAATGAACCTTATAACCTGTTGTCATTTCCCAGTACACGGATTTAGTTACCGAAACCGAAAGTGAGCTCTATGACAAAACCTGTACACTTGCTAGAGGGAGATATATTCGTGAGGTGCAAAATAGAGCAACAGAAGCTTCAAGATGTGTAACACGTAAAGTTGCTCTCCAGTTGATATTTCGCTAAAGGAAATGCACACCAGACAAAAAAAACATCCAAATAATTTTATTTACTTCTATGCTTAGTCAAATTTAAAGTAGCAGAGAAGAGAGTAATATTTGCTTCTAATGTGTTATTTTTTCACTGAATAAGCCGGAAGACGTACTAGAAGTCATGAAAAAAAATTACTGAAATTTGAAAGCTAACTCTATGTAGCACGAAGGTTTCAGCTTGCCAAACAAACAGAAGGAAAGGAAGAGATGATGTGTTCTTTCAGTGTGGTTGGCAAATAATATTCCACTCAGACATAACTTATCAAAGTGTTGGTGGAAATTAGGACACAGTGACAATGATTTGTCTCGGGGACTAATAAGATAACACAAATGGTGGTCCACGTTTTGAAAAATGGGATTCAAGAAAAGGACCTACCGGAAATAGGATCTCGTCCATGATTAGAGAGAAGCTCGTATTCTATGATTATGAAACACTCCCACCCACCTCGATAGTTCTGACTTCTTTTTCTAACAATTATTTTTAGATCAAAGTTCTCAAGACAAATCAAAAGGATAATATGGGATCTTGCAACCATGGTTGCAGCCACAACTGGCTGTTAGATTCCTATTCCCCAAGAAAAGTATACTTTCTTTTCCTTCGTCTTCAGCGCAATCAGCAGAACATAAACTTTAACTTGCTAGGAAAAAAGGATTAAATCAACTCACCACTATTATGACAAAGGCAATAGCTTGCATTCCCATCACATGACTCCAAGTGACCTACAACACCGTACCACCAGCCTGCAGTATAGAAATGATTAAATATTCTTGACCGTATAAACATATTTGATTGCAAATCCTCAAAGAGTCTGGATATTTTAATAACAGTTCTTTACAATTCGGACTACCAATGACAGTATATTATATGAATGAAACTTCAACACCATTCGGATCTCATAGAACTTGTAACCGGCTATTCGTGAAGTCTACCATGATTAAGTTTGAACATAATCGTTTACTGATTTTTGCTATATCATCCATCTTCTAGCTTATACTGATCCAGATAACTTTTGAGATACAAATAACAAAAATACAGGAAAAGAAATAAAGAGATCTGAATGGGACAAACCATAAGGAAATTCTTTGTTTCTTCTCCACTGAATCTCAATGTGATCACCGGGGAGTAATTCATTGAGACAGTCACTGATATGGAGGTCGTGAGCAGGGATATCATTGGGCAGTGCCCGCAGTCTCTCCCATGAAACACCACTCTCTATTGCAACTGCCCTCCTTCCATGTGGCGGGTACCTGAAATAGGCAATTCCCCCATCTAATGTTCAGCTATCATGTAATGCTATTCATTTCCTAGCTTATGATACAATTTGTGTAAGAAAACCAATGATTGACAACTAAGTCTATATTAAGAAGACAAGTCTCTCTATATATATGTACCTAGCTTGGAAGGTGTCCGTGCGAGAATCATAGCTAAGCTCAGCATCGTAGCAAGATAACATGAATCCAACATGCCCATTCTACATATATATAACATCAAATAGAATATCAATGCCTTGAAATAATGCAAAACATCATAAATAAGGTGAAGAACAAGAAATTAAGAATTACCTCCCGGTTATAAACCTGCGCGGGGAACCAGAACTTGCCGGTCTCCAGAGCAAGATACCAGGACAGGGTTGAATCAATTGGAAAAAAGGTCTTGTTGTGCCTAATTCTATTGCTACTCATTTCAATCATGGATGGTGATGATGATGATCTAAAAGGCCAAACAAAAGACAAAAGCCTCAAGAACCCGAACCCTTTTGGGGTGCTAAGAAGCTTGAGATTGGTTGAATCCTTAAGGGAAGCTATATGCCATTGCCACTCCCTATGAGCAGCTGGACCAATAAGCCTACTCCATTTCTGTTTCATGTTTCCTTCCCAAAGATGATCACTAATGCACCAATCCCTCAAACTAGTACAAACCGCGGCCATACCGCATAGCTCAGCTGGAGGAAGCTTCTGAAGAATGCATTCCAACGCCAAGTCCGGTAAGTCCAAGATGGACATCCCCATATCCAAATTCATATCCAAATCCAAATCATGAACCTTGGACTTGTTTGGTTTCATCTTCATAGATGAAACCAAACAAGTGTTGTTGATGAATCTAGTAATGGAAAAGAAAGGCAAATCTTTCCAGAAGGAAAGTGAGAGCAAGCGCATGTCATAGGCCCATGGTGGGAGAGGCTTGAGAGCAAGGGACTTCAAGAAAAGGATAAAGGAGAGACAGGTGATCAAGTAGTAAAGTAGCATCACAAGATGTTAAATTTGGATCAAACTGGAGTGAGGCACAAACCAAGAACAATACTCTATGTGTAACAAAAAAAGGGAGGGACAGTAGAGGAGATGAGTGGAGGAAGGGAAGGAATCAAAATGAGAGCAAAAACTGAAAAAGAAATGTCTTTGTTTCTTCTCTCCTCCCTCCAATCTCTTCAAACAAAAATATGGGTTTTAAATATTTTAAAAATGTCTAGATACAAAGACCCATATCAGCTTCCTAGCTAGTAGCAATGAATATAATATTTTCTTGGGAAGCATACAGAAATCTTGTGAGAATAATAAGGTGGGAAACAGATCTGGGCAGTTGAGGTTGCCAACAGCTCAAGATCTGTGACCAAAACCTTGCAACTTGAAAACAGAGGAGGAATAAAAAGAAGAATGGTGAAGAGGACAATAAAAAGATTAAAATTATTGAGTGTGGGGTCCTCCATATTCTTCTACTAAGCTCTCAATCCTCTCCACTGATCACACCCCTTGTCTTCTGTCTATTTTCACTTCCTTTCTGTTACCCCAAATAACAAACACCTTCACCGCACGGTTACAGTTCATTTTTTATATTTGCCACTTTTTTTTTGTTTTTTATAACCGGCCATAACTAGATCTATTAATGAAAAGATAGAGGTTTAACCCTTACGAAAACCATTTAATTATAATTAAGCTACACTGCCGATCTCACTCCTCCATCGCTAACTGCCACAACTCTGCCTCCGCCTCCGCCTCCGCCTCGTCGAGCTCATCCACATCATGGCCCTCAAATCTGTTGATGAAAATTGAATCAGGTAAACAACTTAACTGAACATCAACAAAAATCCACACACCAATCATATCCTCAATAGCATGTGTGTACTCGATACTATCAAGATGAAGTCTTGTAGGTTTACAAAAAAAAAGACAGAAGAGATCATAGTGTTTAAGGTATTGATATGTTCCGCTTGCCCACGCTTGCTCATTTATTTTGGTTATTATTTCAAACACCTTCTATGATCGGCCACGCTAGTGGATATTATATTAAGGACTCTTCCATCTTTATTATAGCAATAATTGAGAAAATTTTAGTTTTATTTTTAGTATTTTAGTACTCTGAAACAATAATAACTATTTCCAACGTATTTTACTATGCAAAAGAATTTAGAGAAATGTTTGTTTTCTGTGTCATTATTTCATGTGTAATATATGTGCAACGTGCGTCAATAATAATAGGTAAATAAACCAATTAAAACTTGTATCTGACATATATAGTTACAAACATAGTGCGGTTTGTAACTACTACTACATTTTTATATCAAAACACGCGTCAATGATAACTTGTAACCAATCTAATTATAGTTTGTAATTAAAATGCACATGAAATAAAAGACATGCGTCAATCCCTACCAAAAATCCATGGTTTCACATACTAATTTTTTTAAAGAAAAAACTAGGCAACTTAAATCGTTACAAAGCTATAAATATAAGTGAATAAATGATATGTTTTAATATGCACATAGAACACAAATTCTATTAACATTTGTTAAAATAATGGAGCAACTTCACAAATTTATCTAATGAATGTGGGCAAATTCTTGGACAGCAAAGAGTAAAAACCAAATTTAAGAAAATTAACTCATTTTTATTCATTATATTCGGTTAATAATGTGTTGAACCTTTGCAATCATTAAATGAACAGAGAATTCAAATGAAAATTTGGAAAGATATTGAAGTAGACCAACAACACCAACTAAACTTGGTTAGGTGGTGAAAGCAATAATAATAGAAGTGATATGCAGGACCCGACCCGAGTCTAAGGTTTGGGTGGGTCTATCCACTTGTCCTAAAATAGCAACTGCTGCAGCAACAATGATTGATGTAGTGGGAAAGGCACACAACACAATTGAAGTATGGGAGGTGCGGCCAATGAGAAGCAAACACATGGACACTTGTGAATCCCATCCACTTTACAGAGATTGGGAACCACGAAAGGACTGGACGGTGTGTCACTTGCAAGCAACCTCGCATCCCACACGTGACTCCTCTCCACTCTCGTATCATCTCTCTAGGGATGGTGATTTGAGTCGTGGCTCCATCGCACGCACGAATTTGTGTACGTTTGATACTAGTTTAAAGGCAAATTGCAGATATCCTTTATGGGATTGACACATTTTATAAGTAATTTATTTTGGAGATAAGTTTAAGCAATAAAACTCATCAAAACTTATTAACAATATTTTTCATCCAACTGACTGTTGATGAGGATAGTAAAAGACCATATTTACCCTTTAGTTTTGATTTGTTGTTGAGCCAAGCAGGCCCTTAGCTTATTTTAAAAAAAAATTGAAATTGAATCGCCGACTTCTCCATCTCACTAGCAAGGCAAGCCACTCACCTCGCCCAGATCTTGCATGGTCTGCCATCATCATCGGAGATCTCCGTTAAAGCCACGAACCAGCCTCTCGTCGGAATCACGCAGCTTAGATCCACACAAGCACGGCCAGCACCGACCACCACTTCACCAGCACGAGAGCACCACCACCTCACTAGCACGAGCACGACCACCACCGGCCACCGTGAAGACCAAATCTGAGACCATTTTTTTTTTCAAATTTGATATGTTTTAGTATGATTTGGTTTTGATTTAATAATATTGGTTTGATTTAGTTAATTTTCATAAAATTCGGCAATAAATTACAAATTTCGGCTACAGAAAAATTCATATATTCCCACATATATATATATAAACAGAAATACAAAAACCTCACTTGGCTTTGTATGAACTCCCACAACAGTGGTTTTTCCAAAAGGACATCAGACTTGAAGTAACAACTGACAATTTAACGATTTTGTAAATACTTCTTTAATGGAAGAAACCTTTCTTTAATGGGCCATAAAGAGTTTTTATGCTAATTGCTTACTCTTTTCTAAACTCTTCATCTAACAAAATGAATTATAATACCTTGAATGAAAGGAATCTTTTAGATTTTATCCAACACAAGGGTTTCTATATTGAATTAAGCTGAAATCTTCAAACAATTTAAGAGAAAGAAGAAGAATGGTAGTTTTGTCATTAAAAAATAACACAACATGTGCACAACACATGATGTTTTTCGTTACATTTTCCATCCAAGTTAACGAAAATGCAAAATTTGGTCGGTTTTTTTTACAATACTTTGCACTCGTTGTGAGTAATGTGCAAATTGTGCATACCCCATGAGAGTTATGTGCAATTTGCCAAAGAGTTTACTATTATGTTAAGCAAATCAATTCGAACTTGACCCATTTATTAACCATATTAATGAGCACGCTCATTTATGAGCGGGTTGATACACATGACGTGTTTAAATAATAAAGTTCAAAATTATACTACTTGTCACAATATGTTTACATAATTATTTGACCCGTTTATTTTAAGGATACACAACAAGTCTCGAACTCGAGACCTCACAATAGTGGCTAAATAGATTAAACACTTGCCCAGAGATCTCAGTACCCGTTAAACTTACATGAGTAATTTTTTATACGTCATATTTGAAAATTTACAACTCATCTTAGAATAGTTAAGTGAATAAAAAGGTTACATAAATCGTTTATTTAAACAAGTTAGGTTGATTAAACGAAATAGACGTGAATACAACATTATTAGAAAACGAGTTAAAGTTACCGAACACAAATCCGATACAATCTCGATGTTGCTGGACCCAAATATATTAAAATTTGTGTCGGGTTATTATTGACGGCTCATAATCAAATTTGTCCGCTCTAATGCCCCACACAACACACTCGATCTGAACTCAACTTCACTGTAAAAAAACATGCCACGTTTATAAGAAAACAATACACCTAAAACGTCTGTGTATAGCGTATTACGGAAACAGAACCATCAAGGCCTCAACGATTCATTGAGGCTAAATTAGGGCTTCGATAATGCAACCTGAGGTTATGGAGGAAAAGCCAGTCGTCGATGAGAATCCGGCGGTGGAAGAAGATGCCTCTGTGCCGGAGACAAAAAGTAACTTATCTTTTACCATTGTTTTGGTGTATTGAATTCGGATTGGATATGGTTTGTCTTGATTGAACTGCTCAAATTGATGTTTATTCTGCTTTTGATACTGTTGTATTCTTGTTGTGCATCTATGCTTTTAGTGTGTGTTCGCATTCCATTTGTATATTTAGATTCAGCTGTTATTGGTTCTCTTGTGGCGTTGCTGAATAAATATTATATCTGATTTTTGTAAATATTTTCCAGTTGTTATGTTGATCCTTTTGAGCTGTAAACATGCAATTGTGGCATAGATGACAAAACTAGTTATCCTACAATTTTTTTAACTGTAATAGATTTGGGGGTTTAATAGTTATTAGACCCAATTGCGTTCAGGAAGGATGGGGATTGTGTAGATTGTTTGAATTGATATCTAGTTTCCTTTAGGGCAACAAGGAATTTGAGTCCCTCCTAACTGCATGAATCATCTATTTTTATGCTATGGCAGAAGAAGATGAGATTGAGGAATCGGTGGACGAATATAAAAAAGATGAACGGTTTGAGTTGGAGGATAGTGAGGTTGAATATGAACATGAAGAATATGTCGGAGAGGATTATGATTTGAAGGAAATTGATCAGGAGGATGTTCATAAGTTGGGCGATGAAGTGGAGGAAAATCATGAGGAGGTGAATGAAGGTCAAGAGGATGAGGGTGATATGGTTGGGGAGGAAATTGAAGACGACCCTGAAGAACTCGAGGGAGAAGGAAGCGAGGAGCATGAACATGTGCATGAGTACCCAAAGATGATTGATGTAGATGAAGAAGATCATCATGAAGTTTTGAAGGAGAGACGGAAGCTCAAAGAGTTTGAAGTATTTGTTAGGGGATTAGACATGGATGCAACTGAGGATGATTTGAGGAAGGCATTCAGTGAAATTGGCGAGGTTACTGAAGTCCGGCTGATGATGAACACGCAGACAAAGAAGAATAAGGGTTTAGCGTTCTTGCGATTTGCTACAGTGGAACAAGCAAATCGAGCTGTTACAACTCTTCCGAACCCAGTGGTAATATTTGAATCTGTCATTATTGGATGGAAAAACTTTTCGCTTCACATCATTAATTTTGTTTTTTACCAACTTTAATTTCAGATTAATGGGAAACAGTGTGGAGTTTCTCCAAGTACAAAACAAGACAGTGATACCCTTTTCCTGAGCAACATTTGCAAGACATGGAGAAAAGAAGCTGTAAGTATATTGGTTTGCTCCATGCCCCCTCATGCCTCATGTTATCATTTCGAGTGTTTTTTGGAATTTTGTAAATTACTTACTGTTTGGTAATTGATTGTGGTTTTAGTTGGAAGTGAAGTTGAAACATTATGGAGTCGAGAATGTTGTTGATTTGACATTAGTTGAAGATAGAAAGAGTGAGGGAATGAATCGTGGGTTTGCTTTTGTGGAATTCTCATCTCGGTCAGATGCCATGGTTGTGTATAAGTGTCTCCAGAATAGAGATATTGAGTTTGGAGATGATAGGCCTGCAAAAGTTTCTTTTGCGGATTCCTCTAGTGACCCAGATGATGAGATTATGGCACAGGTAATCTTTGTACAGTTCTTTACTCACACTGGAATTACACCCTTGACTGGATTAGGTGATTTATATCATCTTGTATTTCCTGAAATTGGGCTTAGCATGCAATGGCCTATTGACTTCTCTATGCTTGACGAGTGAATGCTTATTACCAGTTGAGTTATCATAACTTCAATATTTGCACCATTGGTTAACCGTTATTTTGTTAATATCGTGTAGTATCTATCATTAAGAAAGCAGTTCAAGGCTGGTAGAATTTTTTATTTTGGCCCTTTCAAGTGTGGAAATTATGATGTTAATATTTCACTGTCATTTCTGATATAAAATGATTTGATAGCCATTGTTTGAGCCGATCAATCATTATTGTGAGGTCAGCTGATACATACTGTTTTAGTGCCCTTATGATGTGCTTGCATTGTACTTTTGATGGGAGTTGTCTGGTCTGGCTGATGTGTTTATGAATTCAGGTCAAAACTCTAGTTGTCTGGTCTGGCTGATGTGTGTATGAATTCAGGTCAAAACTCTATTTGTCGATGGTATTCCTGCTTTGTGGGATGAGGACCGTGTTCGTGAACTTCTTAAGAAATATGGGGAAATTGAAAAGATTGAGCTTTCCCGCAATATGCCATTGGCTAAAAGAAAAGATTTTGGTTTTGTCACATTTGACTCCCATGATGCAGCAGTGACATGTGCTAAAAGCATTAATAATGCAGAGTTGGGTGAGGGAGACAGTAAGGTTTGCTTTATTTCCTATGTCCTGAAGATGCATGTTTCTTTTTTTCTTTGTAATGGTTTCATTTTTGCACAGCAATGATGCAAGGCTTTGTTATAATTTGCAGGCTAAAGTCAGTGCTAGATTATCCAGACCACTTCAGAGAGTTCAAGGAAAACATATTAATTATGTAGATTACAGATCTGGACGAAGAGTTGGACCGGTTGGAAGGGGTTCATGGGACTGTCCTGCTCCACATAGATTTCCTGTTCGTGGGGTAAGGGGACGTGGCAGACGTATCGTGCTCCCACCTGTCAGCATGAAGAGGCCTTTTGGGTTGAGAGAGAGACGACCTGCCATGTCCATGCCACCAAAAAAAAGGCCCCTTGCTCCTCTTCAGTCCTATAGCAGGAGAGCTCCTGGTAACATTCTACTGGGTATCGTATCAAACTGAATGT
This sequence comes from Pelargonium cotyledonis, assembly GCA_036897625.1. Lineage (NCBI taxonomy): Eukaryota > Viridiplantae > Streptophyta > Magnoliopsida > Geraniales > Geraniaceae > Pelargonium > Pelargonium cotyledonis. The sequence goes on along the minus strand of JAYMTA010002543.1, from coordinate 3,539 downwards.
ATTTTCTGACTGAATAAATTATTTTATGATGCCGTCTCTGTGTTTGCCAGTCCCTCCATACCCAAAAAGTAGCTTCAAGAGCGAATATGGTTGGCGTGATGATATTGTTCCTCCAAGGAACAGACCTGTTGCAGATTATGGTTCTAGGTTGGATTCAGGGAGATGGCAATCAAACAGGGACGAGTATTCATTCCATGCTTCTGCTTACTCCGATATGCATAGAATTCCATCTCAAACGGCACCAAGGAGGGCTTATGCCAATGATAGCTATGGCCGGAGATATGAAAGGCCTCCTCCAAGTTACCAAGAACCTCGATCTCGTGATTATGATTCTACTTCTGGGTCAAAACGTCCATATGCTGCTCTGGTTAGTATTACAGTCTTGCAATCTTTCTACTAGTTTTATTTGTCAGTTGTTTCCTATAGTTTATGGTATGGTGCCTTTTTTTAAGTTTAACGTACATAAGATATATCTGCATTCTGTTGAAGGATGATGTCCCGCCACGTTATGCTGATGCTGGCATCCATCAGTCACGAACTCATTTGGACTACAGATATACCAGAGGTCCCTCTCAATATGGGGATAGTAATAGTTATGGTGATAGGTTTGTTATTCCTTCAAGATGGATTTGCTCCACTGTCTTCCTTTTCATGCATATTTCATTTTGTGGTGGTATTCATCTTTCCCTCTGCATTTTTTCTTCTTATATTGACAGGTTTGGGAGATCTAATGTAGGGTATGGCAGCGGCAGAAGTTCTACATTCAATCATTATTCTCGCGGTCGTAATAGCAGCAGTCGTCAGGGTATGGGCTATGGAAGAGGTGTGTATACAGTCGTCAGTCGATAATCTAACATGTGCATTTGTACAAGGATCTTTATTTATTACTTTTGTTCGTTTCACCTGAATTCTGATTTTGGGCATTTTTCAGGCTCTTTTGGGGGTAGTGATGTCAGTAGTATGTATTCATCAAGCTACGGAGGCGATTACATGTCCCGTGGAAGTAATGTATGCAGCTAACCTTCTTTCAAGTTAAGACTCAACTGCTAATATCGTATTGTTATCTCATGTGTTGCCATTTTACTTGTGTATGACAGGTTGGTGGTACTGGTAGCTCATACTCATCTTGGTACCCCAACCGTGATGTGGGTGGAAACAGTTACATGGGTACTAGCAGTTCTAGATCATACTATTGAGGTAAACAGTTGTTGTGAATACCTTAAGAACACAAGGGACTATGCAATTTGTGCATTGGTATTTGTTACTGGATGTTATGGTCATGCGGGGCGCGGCATCTGGTAGGCGATAAAGGTTCATTTTGGTCATGAGTAATTTGTGTATGGAAAATATGTGACATGTCGCAAAGGGTTCATCTAGATGTTGATCACATACCTTTATCAGTTTGAAGAGCAAGCATGCTGCCGAACATAATAGCCTCTAATGTTGTATGAAGCAGTTTTAAGCACAAAATGGTAAAGAAAGTTTGTGTTGGATCACAGATTCACAGTGATATTGAATCTACAGACGGAATTTCTTGTCAGGTTGCGATTTTAGGCTATATGGAAACATGGAGGTTAATAGAGATGAAACAAGAAGTCTTTGGTATTTCTTATGTATAAGTTGCATGATTATTGTCCATGAGACTCCACTTTAAGGAAAATTATGGAGGCATCCTCTGAGCGAATATATATGAGATACTGGAACCATAGGATGGAAGTCATGTTGATTAGTGATTACCTTTGCTAGTGATGCATTTTGGCATCTACTTGCAGCTCCATTTTGCAGTAAAGTAGAAACCTATTTGCAAAAGTGAATCTTCATGGGATTTTAGGACACTGTTCACTCTTTTGGTGGCATTCGTTGTGTTATTGGCTGAATGGCTATCATATTTAAAGGTCCATATGAATTGGGTTGACGAGAAATCTGGATTAGCTACCATAATGATGATGTTATTATATACTTTTGTTAGCATCACGTTATATATGTTGATTCATTTGTTAAGTTACTTTAGAAGGCATTATAGTCATATATGACATGCTACCAGTATCTAGGGAAAACTTAGATCAGGAATCATGTTGATTTAGGTCATGTTGGTCATAATTAGGTTGCGTAAGAAAATGAGGAGTTATGATAGGTTTTTTTTAGTTTTGCCTTATATGTTGATGGGAGAATTGAACTAGCTCTGTATGGCTGCACAATTTTGCTTGTTTTTCTCCATATGTTACTAGTGGGAGATTGGGATTTTGTTGCAAGACATATTGTGCTTGTGTCATGTTGCCATTTCTGTATATAAAGTTTATGTATTTTCCAGTAAAATTATGTTGCTACACATACATACAGTGATGTAATATTATATTCTGGCATGAGTTTGAATATTTTTTACTGTTATTTATTTGTTATATCTTAAATGAAAGCTGCTCACCAAATCACTATTACTGCTAGAATATTCATATTATCTTGCTAGTGTAACTATTTTCATTGATAATTTGTATTTCCAAACTAGTTATTTTTTTGTCTCAATAAACTTTTTGTCTTGAAAAGTAACAATAAAGTTCCTAAATTAAACAAAATCTACATAAATCCGATGCCAAAATTGAAAACTCGAAATCAGCTACGGACTTTCGGCTAACAAACCCTTACAGTTTTTGGGTACGAAGTCATAGCAAGGTGTTAGCGAAGAAGCTCGTGTGGGCAATAGAAAGCTTGGTATCCTTGTACTATGGCAGTTCCATCATAAGAATATGATCTCACAATAACATAATCTATACTAATGAGCTCGTTCACATAATCAAAAACTGGAAAAGGAAAATATTTCAGAACACACTTAAAAAGTGATATTAGCAAAGCCTATGACTGAGTCAAATGAGATTACTTGAGCAAAATTCTTGAAGCTCAAGGCTTCCGAAAAGTGGCAAAGACTTGTATCACAATAAATGTCAACGTTTATAATTTGATTATAGTCAATGGCTACGAAACGAGATGGTTTCATCCAAATTAAGGGGTTTGCCGGAGAAATTTGCTTTGAACAAAGCAAAGATGTGTTGGGAGTTAAAATCTCTAAATGGGGTCTTGAAAATACGGAAAATTACACATACCACCTCTGTATTTTACACTTTTTACATGTACTCATTCTCAACTTTAGTATGTAACTATTATCATTCATGTACTATGTCATTTAACGGTCTGTCCATTTTTTCCGTCGAAATTAATGGAATATTTCAAAATTTCAGTCATGTGTCTAGCACATGACCACTTTTTTTTTTTGAAATTTCGAAATTACCTTTCACTCTATTACCCTTAATCTTCATCAAGAACATGTTCATCACTTTCGCCGAAAAATTCATAATTTGACCGGAAAATTCATAGTTTCGCCGGAAACTGAAAATTTTTGCCAAGTGTCGCCGATTTTTTATTTTTAAATACCAAATATTAGATTTTGTACCAAAATTTGGGTTTAATTAACAAATTATACAAATACAAATCTTTAAATTTCATTAATCCATTACACTTAAACCACTTTTTAATTAATTAAACTAATT
>JAYMTA010002542.1:0-16286 GCA_036897625.1 Pelargonium cotyledonis | reverse complement strand
AGTGGGAGGAGAGAGGCAAAGAAAGGGTTTTAAGGATGGTTTGAAAGAAACAGAGGAAGAAGAAGACGGTGAAGAAGAAGGAATGAGCTGAAGACGAGCCATTCTGATACTACGACGACAACGAAGAAGAAGGAGGAGAAGAAGAGAGGGACTGTGAGCTCAGAGAAGGAGAGGAAAAAGAGTGTCTTTGCTGGAGGAAGCCATATCCATTAAGTTCCTGAAATGTTTTTAGTACAAAAATAGAATCTTAATATCTGTTTGGGGTGTTTTCTGAGAAAAATGAAAAGTATTGGGGATGAAAATGAAAATAAATAAGTTATGGTGTGGATAAATTTGGGAGAAGTGGGGCTGCATGGAGAGGGGAGTGTGGTGTGGAAATTCACACGTGGGAGTCGGGTTATCTTGTGTAGCACGTGCTTATCACATCCCGACTGGAATTATCAATTATGCATTCCAATGTGGAGGTACTCATGGTTCAACAAATCATTTTCAATATTTATCTCTTTTCTTTTTTTATTTTCCGGGTATTATATTCATGAATTTTCTTTTATTTGATTAGTGCATGGTAAGACTTGAGAGATCCTCTTCAAATTTATTTTTTTAAATGCAAAAACTAATAATTTATCAATGCAAATCAAACGATAAAATTTGAAACTTAAAAATCAATCCATCCCGACAAACCTAGTAAAGAGTCGATGACTTAACTTATTGGTGAGTCACTCAATTTGAAAATCAACCTATAAACAAAAAATTGGCGTTAGAAACTGAAACATCATGAAAAATTAAGTCAAAGATATTAAAATCTTTCTCATAAACCTATATAAGCAAGTCGGAAGCACTAGAGCCATCTTCTTCTACCTGAATCGTGCGAATAACGAAGAGTGATTGCATATGAAACTTAAGATGACCACGTGAAAGTTGTTGTCAATCGCCTTCGCCACCATCAGAACTGTCAATTAATTAATTCAACAACAAACTCAAAAACTGATCTGAGGGCTCCATTCGAAACGTCAATTCCAAACCACTTTCTCCTTCCCCTACAACCGCCACAAACCTTCAATTACTCTGCGCACACACCAATAAAAAATTCACCGCTATTCTATGTCTTCGATCCACAAACCCAACAATACATTCACTTGCTATCAAATAAGAGCTCACTATCTTACTTATAGACGATTATTGATACATTCTACCATTTATTGCCACATGTCATCGCGTGATTAGATGTTGGTCATGTGAGATCCATCTAGGGGCCCACTTGAGGCTTGGACTTCTTACCCTCTGAGGGCGTTGCTCGTGCGGGCCGAGTGTGATTGAGGGTCTCTCTACCTCTCGTGCAAAATAGAATGTTTGTTGAAACCTTTAGAAGTCTCTCTATCTCACATAGTAGCGTCATAAGATTAAGAAAACGTTAGTTAAAGCGTGTTTAACGTTCAAAGTGTTGATAGACTTTAGTGGAAGCCTGGTGGGGCGATGATTTGAACATCGCATAGGATTACTAAGTATAATGATCATTTTGGAACCTCTAAACAGGCCTTGAAGACCTTCAAACGAACGAAAACCCTTCCCAAGTCCATAAACTATGTTCCTATATCACGACGAGATTTAGTGCCATCGAGCGATGTTGAGTGTCGTCGTTGATGACCTTGGGAACAATCGTTGGTGTTGGACGCGCTTAATGGCTTTAATCTCTACTGAGCGACATTGATTGTTGTTGATGACCTTGGGAGCATCCGTCGGTGTTGGACGCGATTAATGGCTTTAAGCGCCATCGAGCGACGTTGAGTGTTGTCGACAACCTTGGGACCAACCATCAGTGTTGGACACGCTCAATGACTTTAGGCACCACCGAGTGACGTTGAACATCGCCGATGACTTGGGGTGAAACCGCCAGTGTTAATTAGGAACGTGGAATGGCTTTAGGTGACAGTTATGAGCGCAAATTCTTCTGTCAGGTACAAAATTTTGATGAGTTGTCATTAGTGGTGGGTTAACCTAATCCAATTTCGATTTCTAACACCGACAAACTTAAATTATACTTCTTCATTTCACTTTGATTCTCAAAATACGCGGTACTAAACGAGAAGTCAATTACAAACACTACTAGGACTACCACCGTTACATAATGACACATGAGCATGCGTCACGCGGCCCCGAAGCGCGTATGAGAGCAAGAATCCAATACGGCTATGTTCCAGACGGAAGGGTATTACCGTAAATCATGGCTTAGGATTTCATTTTGATTCGTTTCTTAAAAACCACTTGAAGACCACATTTTCCAGATTAAAAACAATTGTGGTAGAAAATTGAGATTTGTGACAGCGAGAAGAGAAGAGAAGAGAACAAATGGCAGAGGAAAGTCAAGTTATCAGTTGCCACACCATCGAGGCATGGAACGAGCAACTCCAGAAGGCTAACGACTCTAAGAAACTGGTAATTTTTCATTTACTTATTATTATTATTATTATTTTGTCTTTTGTTGCAATGGTATTCTGGTTTTCGTCTTGAAATGGACTCGATTATGACACCAAGAACTACTAATGGTTGGGTGTTTAATTTTTTTTAATAATTATATAGGTTTGATTCATTAACGGTTCGATTAGGGTTTCGATCACTGTCTTGATTCAGTTCGCGCCTTGGGTTTTTTGTATGAATTGCTGGTAAAAACTGTCCCCCAGCTTTAAATTTGAGCTCTTCAACTCGTTAAGAAAATTAGAGTTATTATGTAGTTTGGAGGAATTTGGAATTTTGATTGAAACTTCAAATTCATGATTTGGTTAATAAACTTATATGTTAGGAGCTCAGGGTCTAATAAGATGTTATCTGTAGTCTAAAGCGTTAAATCTGCTTCACTATTGTAGGATCTTCGGTTTTTAGGATTCTGATTTCATTTAATTACCAATAATATCAGTCTTTGGCTGCTGAGAGAAGAATCTACTATAGTGTATGAATGCATTGATAATTGAGTCCATAACAATTGCAGGGTTAGATTATTATATTATCATTTTTAAATATAAAACCTTTCTGGTTTGTACACGGAAAATTTGTGTATGAGAGGAAAAACAATTATCAATGTTAGCAAAAAGTTTGTTCTTTAATGAAAGCTCGCATCTATGAGAGGAAAAACGAAAAAAAACTTATGCACTCTAGGGGCAAATTTAAAAATTCTATAATATCAGTGGGGCAAAACTAATGATTGTTTTGTGAGGAGTTATAGTACTAGTGGGTTATTTGGTTTCTGTCTGGCTGGTAGATATTGGCTTTAAGATACGGAGTAATTATTTTTTCTTATAAATCTATATGTATTATTGAATGTGGGCTACAGAAGCTCTTGAAAGATTAATGGATATTGAGAAGTATGATGTCAGATATCATCTTACATGGTTGCTGGCCTCCTTGCTTTACTATGTTTATCTCAGTTTTTTAGGCATTTAAGTTTTTCAGTTTTTGCAAGAATTAGCCTTATAATTTGTCATGCTCCGCCTTCATTGCTATAGTTTTTTCCTTTTCTTTCTTTGAGAAATGTGAATGCTGGTTTGACTTTTGTTTATTCAATTACCTTACCAATTTAACTACTTGATAGTTGGTTGTGGATTTCACGGCTTCATGGTGTGGGCCTTGCCGTTTTATTGCCCCAATTCTGGCAGAGATGGCCAGGAAAATGCCTAGTGTCATATTCGTGAAGGTGGACGTTGATGAACTGAAGGTATATAAATTAACCCTTCCTATCATAAACTTGTAACCTATCTCTTAGTTTGATAATCTTGTCTTTTCTTTCCGCAGTCTCTTGCTGAGGACTGGGCTGTTGAGGCAATGCCGACCTTTATGTTCCTGAAAGAAGGCAAAATAGTGGATAGAGTTGTGGGTGCAAAGAAAGAGGATTTACAGATGACAGTGGCAAAACATGCTACTGCTAGCTCTTAGCCTATAAATGTATTATGGATGGTGTGTTTGCCTATATATTGTACCATCATAACCGAGCAGTTGTTGTCACTCTTATACCTAGTCTGGTTGATGTTAATAAACTCGATACATTGAGGTTCTCTTTAGAATGCTTTGGGTACTTCGTTCATAATATACTATTTTAGAAAATTGAGCTGTCCTGTTTTTATGAAGTTTCTACTGTTGAATATGACTTGAGCTATATGTGGTAGTGTCTTGAACTTAATTGTTGCTTTGTGACTTTGTCGAATCAACTATTGTAAAACCCTAGTGCACTTATTTGCATAAACTTCGGGGTTGAGTGTGTTCGAGGCTAGGGAGGCCGGGTCAGTTGTCTCAACTCGATTTGTTGACTCTATAGTCAGGTTCAGGTCTAATCCGAAGCTGGAGATATAGTTACGTCTATATGATGCACATCTATACTACAGAGCAGCATATATTTTGGCCCGAGCAGACGCCCAGTACCTGCTCGACCAATTGCCTGAACCAATGTTAATGCTTGGAACCATCCCGTTACCTTCGGCCATGGAAGCAACTACAGTTTTTAAGTTGGCGTAGCTCATCACTGATGACACTCTTAGCACCCATCACCTTGCAGCATCTTTCTGTGAGTGACAGAACAGATTCCGCATTCAATGGCGTGAAAGTTGCACATTCTTGTCTCACTGAAGCATCTTCCCACAACACAGTTTCTTCCATAACCGCACTAGCTAGGACATGTCATGGTGGTGAAGGATTCACAAGAACCTTGGACATATACCGTATCATGATAATGCAGCTTGTTTTCATTTACTCAATAATTTCTGGCAATAATTTATTTATTTCATCTCCATAGAACCTTCAGGGCAGGTCAGATGTGAGAGAGATGATGATGCTTCCTCAAGATATGGGTCAAGACACTGGATAAAAAGGATTGTGATCAAAACAACGGTGCTTGCAGGTATGGAATAACAATCTCTGCTGAAGTGCTAATTGTAAAGTTACTTTTGTAGAAATTCCTGATGAATTTGGTTCTCTCTTATCTAATAAAAATGGAGCATCAATAACCTCCTTTTTTGGTTTCAATTACCATGGAACACATATACATTACCTCTATAAAAATCTCCCACATCATCTGCCAAACTCGCCTTACAGACTCTCCACTTCTCACCCTTTTCCCTTCAGTTGTATTTTTTCTCAGTTCTTGCTCGTAACATTATGGTAAGTACAGAATGATCTGATCAAAGATATTCTCTGATATATTTCTCTATTAATATTATTCACCTTTTGAAGGATATACAATACTATGGAAGAAATGGTCGCCAGGGAAGCCATTTCAGCTCTACTGCAGTATATGCAAAGCCTCTGGTTCATAATCCTATGCCCGCGTCACACAACTATATAAGCAATGGCACTACTGAAAAGGCCAAAGGCTATGATGCCTGGGTTGCTTCAAGAGAAAAAGAGGATAATATGTATGTATCAAACGGAGCATATGGCAAAGCTGATTTAAATGAAAAGGTAACTGTCCTCTTTCTTATTGTCAATATAGATTAACAAAATATATTGTCACATATACTAATTTTAATGTTCTTGTAGGTGTTTGATGCTTCTGAAGATACAAAAGGATACTCCAACATGAGACAGGCATTGACAGAAGCGGATGAAATGATGGCGAGGAACCCAGCTGTGAGTGAAGATGAGTATGAGGATCATGATCAGAAGGTGCGCGATGTTTCCTTCTGTTGAACATATTTATTTCATTTTGATGCAATCATATTTCAAATAACTGTGAGAATCATTTTAGGGGTTTGCTCCTACTGAAGCCTCGAAAGGGTTAGGCAACTTGAGACAGGCTGCCGGAGAAAGAGATAGCAATATGTTTGTAAGGAATCCAATGTTCAGCGAAGGTGATCAATATAGCAATAAGGTAAGTGACTTTCTATTTTTTTTTCTCTTTAGAGCTGTCATTTGGATCATTTAATGATGTATACTTGAATGAATAATCTGTGAATTTTGAATTTTCCATGTATCTACAAGATGTATTCTGCTGAAGCTGGCAACGGGTACTCAAACGTGAGGCAAGCAGCTAGGCAAAAAGAGGAGAATATGTATGCATTGAATCTTGCTATAAGTGATGACAATTACGGTCACAACGTAAGTTTTTTTCATGAATTTTTTCTCTTTAAAGGGTTTTTGCTTTTCAACAATGCTATAATATAATACTTTGGTCGAATCGTATTGGTAACTTTTTCACCCATCTTTCAGATGTATTCTCCTGAAGCTGGCAGAGGATACATGAACATCAAACAAGCAGCAAGGCAAAAAGAGGATCTGTACGTATCGAGTCCAGTTCTTGATGATGAATACAGCCACCAGGTAGATTATATATATTGAGTGTTCAATATTTTCGATAATACTGCATAATAAACCATATTCACAATTTTCTTACCATATCCTTTAGATGTACTCTGCTGATGCTGGAAGAGGATACATGAATATTAGACAAGGAGGAAGGCAAAAAGAGCAAACTGTATATGCCTTGAATCCTTTTCTTACCAATGATGAATATGGCCACAAGGTAAAATTTCTTCTATATCATACATTAAAACGTAGTTGGAATGGATTATGATGGTGATTCTCTTACCTATTTCTTAGATGTATCCTGCTGAAGCTGGCAGAGGATATATGAATGTGAGACAAGGAGCAAGGCCAAAGGAGGATAACATGTTCGCACTTAATCCAGTTCTTAGTGATGATCATGAATATAATCACACGGTAAACGATTTTCTGTTTATACTAAGTTTCTGCCTTTCTATGATATGTTGGCGCATGTTATAATAGATTTGAATGGATCACATGGCAAAATCTTTGTAAATGGTTGCAGGTCTACTCCACTCAACCTGTGCAAGGTTATCCTAATATGAGACACGGTGCAAGAAAAGAAAATATGTTTCTATCAAATCAAGCTTTTGGTAGAGCTGATAACGCAGATGAGGTACGCCTGTACATTGGAAAAATACAGAGAAATAAAAGTATATTTGTTCTTCCTGAGGAATTGTACCTTGCCTTTCAAATTTTTTGAACTTTTTTCCAAGATTTAAACTGAAAATACATTCTGGAACCTTGATACGTTTTCACATAGAATTAACCGAACCTGTTGGACTTCAAAAATCTCTGTAGGTGTATTATACACCATCTCATATGGAACCCACCAACAAGAGAAAGGCTGTGGCTTGTGGACCTTGGGGTGGCAATACTGGAAATCTATTTGATGATGGAGTCTTCACAGGTATCCGTGAAATTCAATTGACACGTTCAGGAAGTATCGTTTCCATTAGAGTTTGTTATGACATGGAGGGCAAAGCTGTATGGGGAAACAAGAATGGTGGAAGCCATGGAATGAAAGTGGACAAGGTATCTGAACTTGTTTAACACCATCTTAAACAATATTACTGTAATGCTCTTCATACAATATGATTCATATTTATGCTATGGTCATTGCTGAACAGATAATTCTGGACTGCCCATCTGAATACCTGACTCATATAAGTGGATACTACGGATCAATGATCTTAAGAGGACCTACAGTCCTCAAGTCCCTCACATTTCACACAAACAAGCGCAAGTATGGGCCTTTTGGAGAGGAGCAAGGGATATTTTTCTCCTCAGCTGGCCCGAGAGAGAGGGAAATAGTAGGATTTAGTGGAAGAATCAAAGCATGGTATGTGGAGAGTATCGGGGTTCATGTCATAGAAGGGAGAACATCACGGCCTGCTTATGATGCATTCAACATGAATGGCTTAAGAATATTGGAGGTAAATATTGTTCAAGTGCAGTGAGCTTAGTTAGCACATATTGCTGATTAATGCTATGTATATCTGAAATTGTATTTACATGCATAACAGGTGGGAATGGCAAGAGAACCAGATCAATGGTCTGCTGAGAAAGCGCACATGAGAATGAATGTCAACAAGTGCTACGGTTAAGTCATCGTCTGAAGATAAACCATTGCTCGATGTCACTGAACTGTAGTAGCTACCTAAAATAGTTGTATGTGTTTAAAACACTGGAGTGTATAATAAGAAGCACACACATGTATATGGATGTGTCTCTCTGACCTGGTGGTAAGGTATTATCATTAGAGAGGTGTTAAGTTTGTTCAGTAATGTGTATAATAACTGCTATTGGCTATTGCTGCTAAGTGGTACTCTTGTTGTAATGTTATGTCAGACAATAATGTACATCAGAGTCATTCTAATATTGATGCTCTTTTTGTATCTGTGTTTGGTTCTTGTTGACTCTTTGCAAAATTACATTGGAGTTCATTCTAGCTTTTACTACTATATTTGTTCAAGAATTTGTGCAAGGTTTTTTTTTTTTTTTTTTTCTAAAAAAATTTGTGCAAGGGTTAGAAAGATGGTTCTGTGATTAAAGTTCACCAAAGGAATTGTTTTGAGGTGTAGTTTTTAAGTGCAACGAGTCTAATCCATAAAATTTGTATCCGCCACTGTAAATTTGTCAGCGAGGTGATACCAAATCATCACCTAACACTCGTATCCGCCGCTGTAAATTTGTGTTCGATCCATCTTGGCTGAATTTCAGCCATTAATGTTCAAAATTATGTAATTCTGAATGATTTCAGAGTTTTGAGTTCTAATTCGAAACAAAGGAGCTTTAAATGGGGAGCCTGATAATTTTATGCAAATCAAGACTTCCCTAGCAATTCCCGCCAAGCAAGAACGTCCATCACCGTCAGCGTTCACTCCAAAACCGACAACTCCTTTCGCCAGAAAAGCCTACATCGCTGAGGCCATCACTGCCATCGACCTCATTACCCAGAGTGGCTCCAAGGTACGATCCCATATCTTTATTGATTTACTTCAGGCTTGCATTGATTCAGATTCCATCTATTTGGGTCGCCTACTCCATGACCGGATTGGTGATGTTAAGGGTGTGGACCCATTTGTGGAGACAAAGCTGGTCAGCATGTATGCGAGATCCGGGTGTTTGGAGGATGCCCGGAAGGTGTTTGCTGAAATGCGGAAGAGAAATTTGTTTACTTGGTCGACGATGATTGGTGCGTGCGAGAGAGAGCAGAGTTTTTATTTATTTATTTATGATAAGCAACGGGACATCGTACTCGAATTAACAGTTTCTCACTAGGGAGCAGGAAGCTGTAGAGCTTTCCTATTCAGTGATGGGAAATGGTATCTTGCCTGATAGGTTTCTGTTGTCCAAGATACTCCATGCTTGTGGAAATTGCAGGGATTTGGAGACTGGGAGGTTGATTCATTCGTTTGTTTGCGTGTGAACAATTCCATTTTAGCAGTGTATGCCAAGTGTGGGAAGTTAAAGTCGGCTAGGGAGATTTTCAACACAATGAATAAGAGGGATAGTGGGAGCTCGAATGCCATTATACCTGTGTATTTCCAAAAGGGTAACACTGAGGAAGCTCGTAGATTGTTTGAGGCGACGCGTGGTGAAGGGACAGAACTAGCATTGATAACTTTGAATATATTTATTGATAATTATAGCCAGATGGGGTATTGTGATTTTGCTTTAGAGTTTATGAACGAGATGAAGAGTTTGGGGACAGTAGGATGGTTCAAGCATTTGATTTGTTCAAAGAGGTGGGGGTTGAGCCAAATGGGGTTACTTTTTCAAGTGCCATCAAAGCATGTGCATCTCTGAAAGCTCTAAACAACGTTTGGAATTGTATTCTATTGCATTTAAGTTGGGTTATCCGGTGATGTGCTGGTTGAATTTGGAATATGAACTCTTTGTGGCTAATTTACTTATAGGCACATATGCCGACTCGGAAATCAGTGTATTCGAGAACTATATTTGATTGAAAATGCCAGGCAAAGATAACATCACATGGAACTCACTTATTGCTGGATATGTTTTACTTTTACATGGTTGTTCTGATGCTGCACTTGATCTCTTTCCTAAAATGGAGAAGTTGGGACTTAAGAGCAGCAGGGTACTTTCATAAGCATAGTCTCTGCATATGGTCTTGCTGGTATGGTGGAAGAGGGGAATCAAGCTTTCTCTTCTATCACTGAGGAATATCAAATTGTACCAGCATTTGAACATTATGTTGCTATGGTAGGTTTATATGGCTGTTCTTGTAGGCTTAGAGAAGCCATGGAGTTCATTAAAAGCATGCCTATTGAACTTGACTCATCCGTTTGGACTGCATTACTAACAACCTGTAGTTAGTGGATATTTTGTGAAACCGATTGAGGAAAGATGGTGCCTTTTTTACTTTAGTTAAACTACGTTTCATATTTTGTTTCAAACTTCAATCTGAAAATTTTAGGATGTATTTAATCATTTGTAGCATTAATAAAAAAAAAACATCAGGAATCGAGCAACCCAACATGGTGTAGCTTGAGTGTGAGAGAAGAAGCAAATGACAGGTATATATAAAGTGGAATGTATCATGACTCGAGAATTATATCAAGCAACAAAACATATTGCAATGAGAAATAGCATTCTCCAGTTGATCTGAAAACAGTGAAAGTTCTTATGCTGTTACCGAACAAAACATATTGTAATGAGAAATAGCATTCTCCAGTTGATCTGAAAACAGTGAAAGTTCTTATGCTGCTACTGATTTGATTTGCTTGAAAATATTGCAGCCTCAACTTCAACCAAATGCTTCACTTGACTTGAATTATGTCCTTCACATATGTTAAGATTCAATTGCTCTATATTATTTGTTGCTTCTGCTTTTGCCCACAATGGTGTTTGTTAATTGGTCCCTGCGGTTCCATCACTGACACTCCATCCTGGGCCACAGTTTCTTTAACTGGAAATACCAAAGTTAGTGATTGACGGGTTCAGTTTTTGTGTATTTATGGCTCAAGAGAGAATATGATGGGGCAGAGAGCTGGATTCAATTTAACCATTCAGTGCTTACTTTTTGTTGTTGTTGCAGGTGATAGGTATGGGATGGCCATAACCACACTTTTTATATTCTTGGATAGAAAGTAAAGCAGGAAAATTCTTAGGCACCTGATTCTGATCAGGAAGAAGAATGGAGGAATTGGTGCTGTCAGGTGAAAATTTTGCATTTCCTCTTTTTGTTCATTGAAGCATATAGTTTGTTGATAACAGGTGCAGATTGGTTATGGGGATTTTTCATAAGAAAAAACTATATATGCTGCGAAATTTTTGAATATATAGGGATATTTTGAAGCTGTATAAGCAAAGATGCATTCAACAAGTTAGATGATCAACAGTCACCAAAGTGCTTGTGCATGTAGCATTGTGTATCAATAAATGAAATGTCTGCATAATATGATCTTAAATATAATAATTCCTTTTTTAGATCATCAATGGATTTTATTGTCAATGCTTGTAGCTGCTGCTACCAATGTGCTTGCTGCAGCAAAATTGTAACATCACCCACAAGATGCTGTGAATTTCTTGCAATAAAAGTAAAGAGGTAGATTCTCACATAAATTTCAGAGATAGGGTTTGATGATGATGATGATGATTCTCTCAGAAAACAGGTTCAGAAACTAAAAAAGTTTTCTTTTTTGGTTTTGTTTTCTGACGGTCGATTTGTGAATAATTCAGTAATCATATGTCATGCTTTTTGCCTGTCCATTCCTGATTTTCAATTCTTAGAAACTACAAATATATTGAAATCAGAATAAAGCATGTCTTTAGTCCTTACATGATGCTGAAAAATTAAACTTTCATTATTTTTTTCCACAGAATTCTGTATTTGCAAATAGTATAATAGAAGAAAGTTGTGACAGTCAGAAAATGCTTGTACCTTTTCAGGATCTGATTCTTTTCCTTTGTATCCTTCCACTCCATAGTGGAACCTGAATTAGCTTCCTCTATGCACTCTTATATTAATTTTCAAAACAAAACCCACACCCCCACTAAGCCCCCCTTTCTGCTTGCATAAATTCCACAGATATATACCCCTAACACAGAGCAAGAGTCCAAGACACATTTGACAGACCTCCTAGACTTGCTACAAACGCCTTCTTCGGTCTTCAGTTGCTATTGGAACTTGGAAGATGGTGATAACTAACAACTACTAAGATGTCTTGTTTTGTTATTTAGATTTAATACGTGCACAAACATATATAGCTTGCTTCTTTACAAAGTTTGGGCTTTTGTCTAATTGGTAAGAGTTGAATTGGATGGTTCCACAGAGTTTTGAGGATGGTGAGAAGAAACCCATATCAGTTGGGCCTTGGGGCGGTCAAAATGGGCATCACTGGGATGATGGAGTGTATACAGGTGTGAGGCAAGTCGTGATAGCTCATGGATCTGGCATTGATTCCATTCAGATTGAATATGATAAGAAAGGGAGTTCAATTTGGTCAGAGAAGCATGGTGGAAGTGGAGGCAATAAAGTTGACCAGGTTTGTGTTACAAATGCCTATGAGTTTTGAAGTTTGTTTACAAGTGATTCTTCACTAAATAGTTGAACTATTCTTCTTTGAAAATTTGTTTATATCTTGCAGGTCAAGCTTGATTTCCCAAATGAGTTTCTATCTTCAGTGCATGGATACTATGGTAGCTTAAACGAATGGGGTTCAGTCTTTGTGCGATCGCTTACTTTTGAAAGCAACAAAAAGACGTATGGACCTTTTGGTATTGAATCTGGAACATATTTCTCATTCCCAATGACGGGAGGGAAGATTGTTGGTTTTCATGGTAAGAGTGGTCGGTATCTGGATGCAGTTGGAGTTTACTTGAAACCCCTCCAAAACCCATATGCCACAAAAACTCTGGTCCATTCACAAAACTTCGTGGCTAACGGGCACGAGCAACTTGGTTTCTCGGTAATTCAAGGGAGTGTAGCCCAAAGCTATGATATAGTTCTTGCTGTAAGACAGAAGGATGATGGCTGCAACCCCCTTGCAGTCCAAAACAAATTCAGCAGGCAAAATTCTTTTTCTAAAGAGTTCAATGATGTGGGGACCAAAGGCAAGGTGTGAAATCTGCTAAATATGTTTCACCCACTTTTCTCTCCTTATTTTGTAGTGTTGTGTTGCACAGTATGAATCTTATACTATATCTCCATCCACAGGTTGTTACTTCCCCAAAGGTAGAACTGCCAAAGATGCTGCTACCCCCAAAGGTCGCGGGTTCGTTGACGTTTGGACCCTGGGGTGGTAATGGTGGGGCAACTTTTGATGATGGAATCTATAAAGGGATTAGGCAAATTAAGCTGTCAAGGAATGTTGGCATCGTATCAATGAAAATAATGTATGATGAGGATGGTGAAGCTAAATGGGGAAGCAAACATGGTGGAACTGGAGGATTTAAATCTGACAAGGTAAGTTAAGCTGTTGTGAAATGGCAACTTACTTTCTTATGAGCTAGTTAATTTCCATTTGAGGTACATCATAATTTACTTGCATTTTCTGCAGATAGTGTTGGACTATCCATCCGAAATCTTGACTTGTGTAACGGGTACCATGGGTTCTCTGATGTACATGGGGCCAACTGTTATCAAGTCACTCACTTTTTACACCAACAAAGCAAAGTATGGACCATTTGGAGAAGAACAAGGACCTTCTTTCACCTCCAAATTGAAAGATGGAAAGATTGTTGGATTCCATGGCAGGGAGGGTCTGTTTTTAGATGCTCTGGGTGTTCATGTCATGGAAGGGAAAGTACCACCTCTGACGCCACCTCCTTGCACTGCAATTGTCCCAAAAGAAACAAAGCCTGTTGCTCCTCCTCTTATTTCCCAGATAGATAATACTCACTGGTCTAATAAGCTTGTTGTAGCAAAGGGCTTTCAAACTGAAGACGTAATGCAATATATATGGTTTAACTAATAGTCCATAGCTTACAGGAATGTGTTATTTAAGGCTGTTGATTTTTGTCCCTTTTCAGGTTTCTTGTGGGTTTGTAAAAGAACCATCTCCATGTGGACCGGGTCCTTGGGGTGGAGATGGAGGAAGACAGTGGGATGATGGAGTATTTTCAGGTATTAGGCAGATTTTTGTAACCAGAGGAGAGGCCATTTACTCGATTCAGATTGAGTATGATCGAAATGGCCAATCTGTTTGGTCCGTAAAACATGGAGGAGATGGAGGAATCGCCATGCACCGGGTAATCAATCACTCTTTAATTGTACATGTTAATGTATCCTACATAGAAAAAATGTGAAGTTTTGTCACCACTTGATATACACATTATGTCTTCCACCTATTAGCTTTAGATTTTGGGTTGAATCAAGTTTAACCGCACACCCTGGTTGATCATTACAAAATTTTCAACAAAACATATTTTTCTTGTGCAGATAAAGTTGGAATACCCTCATGAAGTGCTGGTATGCATATCTGGCTACTATGGTTCCATTACCAAAGATGAGAGGCCTAAAGTGGTAAGGTCCCTAACATTTTACACCAGCAGAGGGAAGTATGGTCCTTATGGTGAGGAAATAGGAACTTACTTCACGTCGACGACGACAGAAGGGAAGGTGGTAGGTTTCCATGGGAGGAGCAGCATGTATTTGGATGCCATTGGAGTCCATATGCAACACTGGCTTGGAAACCTTAAAGCACCAAAGCCATCTCTCTTCTGGAAAACCAGATGATAAATATTATTTCTGGAGTACTCTATATTTTGGAATCACAATGGAGCAGCATATCTTGCAATAAAGAAGACAAAAGAGTTTTTCATGTCCCAACCTGCAATGTATTTCTTTGTTCCTATAACTTTCTGGGAATATGTATGATTATATGGTGTCCCAAATGTTTGTTATTTGGAGGTGGACTGTTGTGACCTTTTGATATATTCTGATGAATAAACTGACTGAAGCTCTCATCTATCATCATATATATGCTTACTCTGAAGTCCTCTTTTTATATTGTTAAATATTAAATTAAGTTACTATAATGAAGTGCATAAGTTATATTCAGCCCGTCTCAAAATGATTATTATGTTTCTCTTAAATTTATGTCAATAAGAGTTATCTAATTGGTCAAGCATTGTTTAATGTTAGTTATGGTCAGTAGTTTATGAGGAAAAATTAGGTACCAATCGAAATGAAATCTTGTTTTTAAGGATGAACCCAGAAATAGAATATGAACCATAGAATATATGTTTTATATATGGTCGTGTTAATAGAAAACATTTTGATTAGTTTGAAACATGATTTGTCTAATGACATTATTGTTATCTGATGGGCTAATTGGTCAACGAAAATCAGATTCCTTCTTGCACGTATTAGATTAAACTATTCACTCCAAGAATTTTGAGTCCATGAACACAAGACACTTGCCATGTTCCATGGAAGATGCACGCACTAATTAATATAATTGACAAATCACTGTTTCTTTTTGTTAGTGTATAAACCATTAGTTTAATTCAGTTCAAAGTTTAGTGACAGTAAAAATTCTTCACCTTTACATATGAGTGTGTTTAGTCGAGATCGTACTCGAGAGTTCTTCCCACATTCTAAGTATGCGTTGTCAATTGGAATCGTTGGTTATTTTTATTTTATATTGTAACTATGAAGAAATAAAAAACAAAAAAAAAACCCTTATTTCAATTTCAATGTAAGTATAGAAAGAATATATATTTTTCATTGTTTCTAATAATCGTTTATTACAAAATAATATGATAAGAAAAAATTACAGCTGTGACTGAGACTCATTCATCTTATCGGTAATCTCACTTCATAAAATCCACATATATATGTGTTAAAGTTGGTGAGGTAGCATGAGGTGATGCCACATCATCAACTTTAACAATTTTGAGCATTCTCATTGCATGTTGCTTAAATGCCTATTTATTTACCGTCGGTTACAAAAAAATACATATCAGTTAATAACAATAGTTATTAACATGAATAGTGACAATCACTATTATACTTTAGTAGTATAGTAGAAATGCTATGCTTTATATAGAAGTCATTTTCTCTATGATGTCTTCACTTTTCTAATGTGAGACTTTTACCAAATCTTAACATTTATATTCTAACAATTCACGTCATGTTTTCCATGCTTTTTCAATGTGAGACTTATAATCTTTACTTTACTATTTATAAATTCATTTATTATTTATCTAAATCTATATTTTGATTTTTTTCATAATTAAAATAAATAATTTTTTTTTAAGGAACGCCACCTTGAGTTGGTGGGGGGGTTTGGCCGGATCTCTACCTATTTTATTAAAAATAAAAATGAGTACAAATGACGGAAGGGGACATAGTAAGCCTTACCTCCTCAGAGAATGCACCTATTACAAATAGGCTAAATAGATGCACGCATAAAATAAAGCATTACACATATAACATGCCAAATCTAGCAACCACAGTACTCATAATGTCATCATCAATAATAGCACAAAAATGACTTGGAAAATCACTG
>JAYMTA010002541.1:0-16287 GCA_036897625.1 Pelargonium cotyledonis | reverse complement strand
AATACCACAAGTACTCTACTGTCTACACATGTTAACTATTTGAATGAGAATATCATTTAAGATAATGTTAGCAACCGTTCTTGGAGGTGAAATGTCAACCCCTTGTATTAGCGATTATGTATAGCCTACATTGTTATTTCATTCCAATTTGCAAATAGCAAATTAAGCACAAACTGATATGCTGGATTTATAAAAAGAAAAAAAGAAAAAGAAAGTTCCTGGTGTTGATAAGAACCTCCATAGTCCATACTATACAGCATTCTTATTTTCATTATAAAGAGGAAAAGGAAAGAAGCTACATCCAATGGTTAGAACTATTTCCTTGCAATAGCATGTCAACATCTTATATATGTACAAAAAAGATTTCCTTCAATGAATATTTTAAATCTAGATTACAAGTGATAAGAAAGAGAGCAACATCACCTTGAGCGCAAACGACTCCTTCCCTTTCAGAATCACATCCATTGCAGCAAACTGATTGTCAAACACGCCGTACAAAACCTCATAGAATTTGCTCCTGAGGTAATAAATGACAAAGATTAAAGCCAATCTAGACGTTTTCCTTCCTCTTCAAAGAACTAAATATGTAGCTGAATAGCATGTACCTATCTTCTTCATTAGTCAGTTGATCCATCTCATCAAACTTTCGTGTAAGAACTCTGCTCCTACTGGTGAAAGCTTGTGCAATACTAGAGCCTCCAAAGTTCTAGGGAAATTGTGCTGAAAAATCATACGGTAACTTCAAATACTACTTTAATAAACATATAATTACTGTCAAATAGATGAACCTACAAGTTCTAATTGATATATATATATATATATAACAGGTCAAAACATCAAATTCAAAAATGAAAACTTTGGCAAGTGTAATGGTCAAAGCAATCCTTCACTGCCCCAAACGGCCAAACCCAAAACGTAAATTAATCATGCACATAACCGACTTTCATAATCAAAACAACAAATATGAAAGCAGTCAAACTCCTTCAATCACTATTTTAATCTTCCCATTGTAATTGAATGAGTTATCCCATATGGACGAATTATATAATGGTTTGTTTGGACTCTTGGATTTGATTTTAAATCACAGATTTGAGCCAAATCCAATGTTTATATACACAAAGAATTTGGATTTTGTTTTTGCTTAAATCTAGTAGGATTCAAAACATGCTTACAATATGAAATTCCAAATGACTAAACTCTTACCTTGTCATTTGAAATTTTATAATCTCCCAAATATTATGTTTGAAATAAACCAATTCAAATCCCAAATTTCAGGAATCCAAACGCAATATAAAGCATTGATGTTCCGTTTGTTCAACTTGGAATTTAAGCAAAATGTTGGATACTGTGAGCTTTGTTGAAGAGAGAGAAACGTAAAAGCAAAAACTCACCGCCATGGCAAGAAAAACATTTTGAAGAGTACATGGTTCAAGAGTCCAAATAATCTTAGCAACTGGATCATCTTCCAAGACAAAGAAATTAGCTGTCTCAATTTTCTTGCTTTCATCTTTCCCATTAGTTTCAGAATCATATCTCAAAGTGGGCTGAAATGGCAGATTTTGGTGAGAAACATCAATGTGGTGATGGACTAAAGAAACAAGTTGATGAAGTGCCTGGAGAGCTACTGGTTCCAATTCATGCAACATAATCTTGAGTGGCAGCCTTCTTACATTTAAGTTCTCTTTCTCGCATGCCTGACCCACACTACATTCTGGCAATGTAAATATATTGAGGTTAGTTACCGCAGAAATTGCTTCTAGCAAAAAGATATGTTGCATGTGGCAAATTTTTATCCTACGATGTATTGATAGGAGAACTAGACATAGCAATCTGATTATATGATTTATTATTATGTCCCTTAAAAACTGACCTGCTTCTACATCTCTAGATAGGCTCTTCCTTCTGCCCAAGGTAAAAATAGTAGAATCAGTCTTCTGCAGCACTTGGTTCTGTCCTAATTTCATAAAGATAATGATTGTTAGTAAATCTTTTGTTGGATATAAGAAAAAAAAAATGTTTATTGGATAGCAAAAAAGAAAAAGATAAACTCATTAAGTCATTATGAGATATATGAGCCCTGATTTATGGGAACCCTCTACCGATTGAACAAAACTCAAGCAGAGGAGTTTATAGAGCCAATATATTAAGGAAATGAATTTGAAAAAACAATGCATTGAACCATTTAATTAATAATCCATAGATCTCTCGCCTTGCTAAATGAACTTTTTAAGTCACACAATTCCCCCCACCCCCACCCCCCATTGTAATTGGAATTGATAAACCATGAGCATACTCATAGAAAGACAGTGGAACTCACAAGTGGAAAACTGATTTTAAAGGGGGGATACAATAGTAATCTTTTCGCAGTACCAAAAGAATTAATGATTGTAATCTTTTCACAGTACCAAAAGAATTAACAATTGTATCTGAACAAGATAAATGAGTTACATACCATTTCTCTGTCCATCAATCTTTATTGTACAACATTGATGCGTGAGCAAGTCAAACAAGAAATGGAAACAGAAGTGTGTTAGCTAACAATATTGGATAACCAAAACAGGTTAAATGACATGCAAATACCTTCTTAGTATTCTACGCATATAATACGCATCCATGTGTTCTGACATGCGAGACATCATATCGGACCGCCACCAAAAATTAACAGCAATGGTCAAATCAACACTATCTACTTGATGAAACCTGTAGCAATCAAAATAAAAATGACCTGTGATGGCAATTTTTTAAAAGCAAAGTAGGGCATACATACATATTTCATGCAAACAGCTGAAGCTTTGCTTACACGTATAGTATATACATGTATTAACTTGTATCTTTTCTAATGTATCAGTCATGAATGGCAATGAAGCCTATTTGTACACAGAATGTTGGCAGATGACATCATGAGAACATGGGCAGACATATGAACTAGTAGAGTTAAGGAATAGACCAAAAAAAGATGGTATGTGCGTACACGCGCGTGAGAGAGAAAGAAAGAGAGGGTTCCTAATGTATTCAAAAACTATGTGAAGACCCCGAATAAAGGTAAAATTATTGTAAAATAAACACGTGAAGGTGTAAATTTACCAGCCTTCGGGGATAAAAAGTGCATCACCGGCATGAAGAATAACCTTCTGAGAGTCTTCCATTGAGTGTTCTGCTCTTGGATATATAGATAATTCAGGGTTTTCTAAAGCAACAGAACTGTCAAGAGAATAAATAAGTAAACTACATGAATGATACATATTTGAAGGTCAGCTATAATGAAAGGTAGTGGCAACCAAAGAGATTCTATCATATAACTTGTAGCGCACCTATGGTTTGAGGCTTCTCCATATATTGGCATCAGGTATAAAGAGGGACTTGCAGAAGGTGGCCATAAGACAACTGCAATATATTAACTAAAATTGTAAATATATGGATTTATATAAATAGGGTGAAGAAAAGCATATATTACACAAATGAAAACAACAGATTTATATAAATAATGATATTATCTAAAAATCATGTGAATGAAAGCGTGAAAAAGAAGTGTTTCTTTATTTTCATCTCTTTCTAATTTTGTAAGCAGAATAAAGGGTTAGATGTGCATCACTAAGATTTTCACAATGATATACAAAACAAAAGATTCTGTGAGAAGACAAATAAAAGTCTAAAGAAAAGTACAGAAAGTGAAACATACATCTTGGTTGTAGTGTGGTTGCAAAATTGTTTTCTTATTAGATGCATGTGCGAACAAATAGATGATAAAACTACTGCTTCTTCAACAAGTTTATCTATGATATTTATTGGCCTAATGGTGGCTATGGAGTTCATACATGATCACTACTCAGTAATATTGAAAAACAGACCTCAATTTTCTCCAAATACTGACCCTGAATGGACTCCCATGTGACTATTCTCTAGAACCTACCAAAACTAACAACCCTGTGGTCCAGCTGCTCCACATTCTACTCTTTGAACTATGCACTTCTCAATCATCTGATTCTCTTATAGTGAAGATGTATGGGAACTTTACTGTCAACTCTCTTTGCTTCCTAAAAAACATAGAGCCTATTCAAAACTACACATCCGTTCACATGTTGAAGAAAGATAGAATGAAAGAAACTACTTAACCTTGCTTGCAGCCTGCAACTATGCATAGAAGATTATGGTGAGGATCGTAATGAGTACTTGATCTGGCTTTGGAACTGTTCATCCACAAATTAATAGAAGCCAGAGCTTTTGACTCCAGAATTGCAGGCTGAACAAATAAGTCAATGGTAATCAGAAAAATGAACCTGAGAAAGGACGCTACACACCAAAAGCTGGATGGGTAAGGATCTGCCATACCATTTGAATGTCTTCCCTTAAAGTTCCCAATTGATCCTTCTCTTCCTCAATGTTCACTATTGGTACCTGAATAGCAAATAGTCAAATTTTACCCTTTGCAAAACATACCATTATCACACAGACATTTGAATGGGATTGCACTTTTTGGACTGACACTGACAAAATAAACATGCCCTAAAATGTTTAAATGAATAATTGTATAACAAAAGCATGAGGTATTTCCTTCAAGTTGCAACCTGTGCCAAATAGATTTGTCGAGGATCATCAGTTGGACAGCTTTGCTCCATACTAGACCCAACTAGTCCATCCGTTTCCAGTTCAAAAGAAACACCACGCGCATCAGATGTGTTTTGCAATTGTTGCTTACAGAATCCAATGAAGGAAGAAAATGGCAATGGAACCTAGAGAAAAAAGGTAGATAAAACATGTGGGACTTTTGGGAGTACTGTCATGCATGATAAGGAGCAACTTAACTCTCTCCACTATAGAATAATTTAGGTAAGAAAATGAGAAATTACCCTCTCATGGTTTCCAAGATCACCATAAAAGACCGGCGCAACTCGAGATAGCATGGCCTCCACAGCACATAATCCTACTCGGTCCTAGATTTTCATTTATCAATACAAAATAACAATTCCCAATTAACACAAGGAAACCAATAATTATTTATTAGATTAGAAAATCAAAGCATATAAACAATACTTAGAGCTCCCTAATGCTAACTCGCCAATCCAGAATTCAACTGGATGCACATTGCAATTTGATGAACAAACTCAGAAGCTATTTCAACAACACTGATTGCAAACTTATAGCCTTATTCCGAATCCAATGAATGCATTAATACACACATGAGGTTTTAATCTAGCAATTCAACGACCATATCTAAGTTGTGATCATGAGTATAAATTCAATATTTAAAATGAATTTCTCAAAGTTCAAACACTGTTTGATTAGTATAATAGCAATATTTCACTTACTTTTGAAGTCATTGCTCCTATTATATCATTACATCTCAGGGAAAATGTATTTCAAATATAAAATGAAAAAACCTAATAAACAAAATTCAGAACAGAAACGATCAAAACCTCCAAGTAATTGAGTCCGCCATTCGAGGGGTTCCACTTGGAGAAAGCTTTCCAATCCTTAACACACCCCTTAAACACCTTCACACAACAACAAAATCGATCAAAAGAAAATAAACAACAATTTGCCGATAAAATTCAATTTTACCGAGAACCAAACAGCGGAGAAATTACGGCAGGAACGTTTCTGGATTCAATCTGAGAAGCAAAATCAGTTGGCGATGGAAGCCCCTCGAAGGTCTGGACGAGCAGAGTTTCGTCCATTTCACTTCAGGATTTGTACGGACACAAACTCCAACAAGTGAAGTGAACAAGCAAGAGATTTGGTGCGAGCTCTTGAAAAACACGTTTTTACCAAAAAACGGTCTATCGAAGAAACCGATTCTAGAAAAAACGGTTCTTTAATAGACGTGGTTCTTAACGGCGTGTTTAGTAAGCTAATTCGGTGGGCCGATGGATGGGCTTGTAAAATAATTTGCCATCTAAGCCCAAAATGTTTGTGTCGGTGCACTTGTGGCTCAATAGTTCAATAAAATGTCCCAATATTTTTTGAGAAAAAAAAAAAGGTAAATGTCTCAATTTGGTTTCATTCATGTCATTTTGGTCTCTGAATTATCCATCGTGTCATTGCAATCAAAAAGATAAGCGAAAGAGCCGTTACTATCCAAACGTTTCCAAAAACCAAGTCTCTCGTTTGGCTATTCCGTCAAAATACTGACGGAAACCGTTAAGTCTTGATGACATAGAGACTTTTTATAAAAAATTAATGAAAATTTAACGGTTTCGTCAGTGATTTTGACAGAATATTCTGACGGGGCTCGATTTTTGGAAACGTTTGGATTATAACGGCTCTTTCACATATCTTTTAAATTGAAATGACACGTTTGATAGTTCATTGACCAAAACGGCACGAACTGAATAGTTCAGGGACATTTTGGTCTTTCTCCCTTAAAGATTATCACAAGTTGTGGTTCCATATATTTCAACGGGTTTGGAACATATGGTCACTTCATAAGTGTACCATAAGTGCAAGTTGTAATGAGTATTATGATAAGAGTCTAGATAATTAATTACTATTATGGTGCGCACCCCATTACCAAGAAAATTAATTTATAAAATAAAGTTAGATGGTCTTAACAGAAATAAATTAACCAACTACTTGATTTGAATTCAATTCATGACTTTGCGTGAATCCATTGAGGGAAGAAAATCAAATACCATCAAAAACCTAAATCCCTAAATCCCTTTGTTACTGTTACTACGGTGCTACCTCCATCAAGTTTACAAATCTATTTTCGATATCGTGATTTCACATCACCTATGGTGCACCGTTTCCTCCATTTTCGGCGTTTTGGTCGATCAGTCGGCACAATGCTTCCGGCGAAGTTAACAACAACATAGCACATGTTCGAACCTTTTTATTACACAACTTCACAATAGTATATCTTCTTCCAACGAAGGGAGAGAAAAAAGAAACTGAAGCTAAGACATGTTTGAAATGGAGAAGAAGCTATGGTCGCTTGTTGGAGACTCGTGAAATGGAGAAGAAGATGTCATAAGTTTGTTTTTTTCCCTTTTTTTTTTACTAATCTATTGTAGATGGGTTATTTTTTTTATTATACATGAGCTTATTATTTTCTTTAATAAGCCCAAATGTCTTGTGGTTTACTTTTCAAGCCAAATTTCAATATAAAATTTCCCTTTTTCTCTAAATGGATACAAAAACTGGTAAACTCAGCACTGATTTTGACCGGTTCTTATAGGTTTGATCGAGTCTGACTAAAATTCTGGGTCTGTGCACAACCGGACCGGTTGCATTGAAAGAAAGTGACACATGATCATCGTTTGCATTGAAATTTTTAGTTTTGTGTGTGAAATCGTAAGATAATAAAAGAAAAACAAATATATCAATCTCAAATAACTTCAAACTAAAATTGAGTTTTCACTTTTCAAGGATCGAATAGAATAGAAACGTAACAGTTTAGGGACCAAAATTATCTTTTAAACAAAGATAAAATTGAAGATAACATTAAATTTTTATAACTATATATTGGACCTCAAATTTGATTAGCTCCCGGCAAGGATCGAACGCGCGGCCTTTTGCTTACAAAGCGAACGCAATACCACTATGCTACAGAAGCACACGTTTGATGTTTCAGTATGTTTTATAATAACAACTTTTATTCATATTTGTATTTTTCTATATATTCATAATAATTAATGAAAATGTGCGGTATCAAATAGAGAATATTATATATTTTTTTAATATAGCAGTTTATATTTACAAAAATATGATTAACTATTGAAAAAATTAATGAGACAAGAATACTATTAATTTTTTCTATCTTTGTAAAAAAAATGTAATTGGAGGGCTAAAAGATGCTAATTAATTATCGAGTGTAAAGACTTGTTACATAAATTGGGTTATTGTTGATGTCCAACATTTTGAAGTAATGGTAACGAAAATATGTTTTATTTAATAACAGAAGTGATATCACGTATCACTACACATTCAAATAAAAGATACAATTTAACTGATGGAAATATTTCACGTATATATCGGTCTACGATGAAACAAACTCAATAGAATCGAGCACGATGGGAGCAAGGTCCGGTTGAGCTACAATGGCAGCAAGATCTCCATCTTGTCCTTCCAAATATGCCTTCAAAGTAGCAACAACAATCCCACCAACACCACTCCTCATGAGCTCTCTAGGGTTTGTCCCATTCTTGCACATACAATCAGCCATGACACCAACCAGACCTTGTGGATTGTCATCTAACATGTCCATGTGACCATACTCTTTGGCCACAAAATGGTAACAAGGTGGCTTGCACTCATAGAAAAACTCCTTGTGGTTGACCTCATCCGGAGCACAAGGTGGCATGCAACAATTTCTCTTGACATCTCCCAACCCGGTCCCGACCACCGTCACCGGAATCGACAAGTCGAACGAGCGAGGCTCGTATGTGAGAATTTTGGGGTCAGTCCTACAATTTTTGCTCATTCCCGCGACAGGGTCGACACCTATAAGTATAGAAAAATTAAGTGTCGTTTGCGCGTATCCAAGCGCTAGAGCAAAGGCAGTCTTGCCCTCTCTGCTATGGCCCGCGAGAGCAAGCTTGTCTAGGTTTGCGTATACTCCCTCGGGAATGACGGATGCGAGGCTAGTGGATAGCCAGTTTGTGACTTTTACTGCAGATTCGACCTCCTCCGTTCCTTTAGGAGGAAAATAAAGATATAACTGAAACATCAAAACAACCTACTATCAATGACGTATTTTTAAAAGTGATCAGTATTCAAATATGTATTCGATATATATATCAAACTAGTCAAAATTCACCCATTACAAGGAAATTAGTTAGTTTTGTCAACAACAACAACAACAACAACAACAACAAAAGGTATGCTAAATATAACGACTGATTAAAGTGTTGTCAACACAGCGACCCGTTGAATCCAAACATTTTAATGATGTGTCTTAGCGTAAGCCACTCACACACATATATGTAAGTATGCATGCATGCATGCTTACCTGAGGAGCAACAACAATGAAACCATGGGAGGAAATGAAGCTGAGGAGCTGAGAGTAGAACTGATTTCTAAGGTAGAATCCATGAAGAAACAGCAAAACTGGATAGGACCCTTTTAGGGTTGGAGATAGAATCAACAATGGCTTTGGTGGTGCTGAAGAGCTTGAAGTCTCCACAGTGATGCTTGTTACTGTGCAATTTCCTGTTGTAAATACAGGAACTGTACTTGAAGAAGCACCTTCTGGCTTGTTAGCTTCAAATACTAGAGCCATATTATTGTAATTATATATTCTTCTTTCAAAAGAAGAAAATGAAAGGTGTTTTCTAGGAAAATATTTGCTGAATTGGGTTCATGAATATTAGGAGAAATTGTGAAGAATTGAATGAATACTTTGTACAAAAGAGACCTATATTTATAGATCAAAAGTACAATATAGTAAATTCAATAGACATGTTTATTTAAATTGGATCAGAAATGTATCATTTGTATTTCCGACCTAAGTTTAATTAGGGTTTAGAAGTATTGTCACCGGTTAGGAAATTTGCGCTATCACGTCAATTATGAAAGTGTGAATAAAACAAAAGGTCGCACAAAATTATCATCTCAACTCAACTTATTTACGTTGAGTTTTGTACTTTTTTTTTTTTTTTTTTAAATTCAATTGGTTAAATTATCATCTCAACTCAACCTACAACCATGGACTGCACTTCGTTTTCTTTACAACAATTTGTCTTCGAGTATACAAGTTTATTATGACTAGAACCGCGCGCTTTTTATCAAAAGCTTGTGATTTAGTTTTTGAGATATCCATAAATACTCTGACCCGGGGTTTCGATTACAAAAATGGTTTAAAAAAAGATTTGCTCGGGTGAGTACACTGAAACCGATCAAGTATTCAAGGTTCCGAAAGACGGCGCTGAAGGATCTAAAAGAGTCGAATTTATAATATTAATCCGAAATTCTCACTTTTTATCCAGTGAAAATATCAGTAAACTTAAAACGCAATCCACGTTTCTTTTGAATATGTACTTCGAGTTTTCAAAAGACAAATTCTCCCATAAATTTATACCACAGTTAGTAATTCAATTATATTTTGATTACAACAAGTGAATAAATTTTTTGTCGGTAAGGGATTAGAATATCAGATCAATGGTCCTCAAAAAAATATTAAATTTCTGTCATATTCACATTTATATATCGTTCCATTTGAGCCACGACCAGCTGAAACCTGTTGGGTCATTATTTGTTGAGTCCCACCACAAAGAAAAAGAAATGAAGTGGGCCCCACCACTTGAAAAAGAAGAAGAAAAAATGGAAAGTTTTGATAGTATAGTCTACAATGGAGGCAGATGGTGTGGATGATTTTTCCACAATGGTTGCTGCTAGGTTTGCAGCTGCCGTGTCTTTCATGATCATCTCTCATATAAATAGAGATGTTTATTGATACTTCAAAGGTAAGTGAGGATGTAGCTCATTTCAGATGGAGGTGAGAGGGAACATCTCACTTTAGAGAGGAAGTGAAGAAGCTGCTCACTTCGGGTACAGAGTGGAGGTAGTCATATGGAGATGTGTATGTGCTGAGAGTAGTAAGTGTGTGAGTTGAGAATTTGGGTGTACTGGGGCTTTGGGTTATTAAGCGGGAGAAAAATTGGGATTATTTTTCTCATATACAGTACGGTGAACTTTCTCTTCTAATAATATCACTACTACTGACTCTGTCGTGTGGACGTAGGCGATTTACCGAACCACATTAAAATATTGTATTCATCTTGTATTT
This sequence comes from Pelargonium cotyledonis, assembly GCA_036897625.1. Classification (NCBI taxonomy): domain Eukaryota; kingdom Viridiplantae; phylum Streptophyta; class Magnoliopsida; order Geraniales; family Geraniaceae; genus Pelargonium; species Pelargonium cotyledonis. The sequence continues at coordinate 5,564 of JAYMTA010002541.1, read as the reverse complement.
TATATTTCTGTTGCGTTTATCTTTGACTTGTTTTAGTTGTGTGATACACGAGTGGAATTGTGAGGCGGTCGATTCGGGGGGACCGGGATAAATCCCAACAAGTGGTATCAGAACGGGGGAAATTCCCAACAAGTGATATTAGAGTGGGATAAATCCTAACAAGTGGTATCAGAGCGGGATAAATCCCAACAAAACCAACTGCATCTGCATGTGACAGTCAATTTAAGTTTAGATTCATTATGGGGCAATATTTTAAATTATGAAAAATATGGTCTTTACAACGGTTTTTTTTTTTTTGAATAATTTTGTAACAACGTTAGATAGAAGTAAGGAACAAATAAATTTGTACTTGACAACTCACAAATACTTCCAAAAAAAATGTAGGAAAAATTTCAGAAAAAATTAGGAATACTCGATCTAAAAGAGTAGCAAAGTTTAGAAGGTGTCGATAAATACCATAATCAAAAAATTAAATTTTTCAAGGTTTGATTTTCAGGGATCATGTATATATCTCAATAGATTAACAAGACCACCAGAAGACATACTGACGCTTCTCAATGTTCCAACAAAAACATGTGTCATACATATAAGACCGGAAGTATTGATGGAGTTCGAATCTCATATTCTCTTTCAGTTGATTGTGAAACACCAAAAATCATCTACTAGACTATTTAAACTTTGAATCGTTAAGTTGTTTCATAATAACCTTCTTATTGATCTCTTTTTATCAACATTCTTTGAACGTTGACCAAGATCAGTAGTTGAGTTTTGATCCATATTTTTTTTGTCCATTCGAATTGTAGAAAGAAAAAAAAAGTCTAGATGTCTAATATTTGTGGGTCGAGTTGTGTCTAATATTATGGATACTGAATCCGCATAAAAGTGAAACGCCCCAAACTGAAACTATGCCCAGCCCATTAGTGTCATTGACTTCCTTACCTTCACCTAGAGTTGACATTTCAGATTTTATGTCGGGTTTTCAGTTTCGAGTAGATAAATCACAACTCAAAACCGGCTAATATGAGCGCAAGAATTACATGCATATTCATGTAGTGTGGCCTGAACGACCCGAAATTCAAAGAATGCTCAGATCAATGCTCAACTTGATTTGAGGCCAAGTACATTTTATGTGATCTGAACTTGACAATTTTTAGATTGAATTCCGATTACTCACATATCCAGATTGAAATTGTCGAGTCTACCTTCACCGTACATCACATAGCTGGCAAGTAAAATCCAAACTCGAGACCAACCAAAATCCAAACTCGAGACCAACCAAAATCAACATGGAAACTTCACACTATAGCCAACAATTTAGACTTGAATTTGCGGGTATTCGACCCCCGACTCTATTTTTATCCTACCAACCTCAACCCAAACTACTTTTGAACCAGGTTAAGGTCAACAATCTGAACCCAAATTTGCCTGCTTGTTAAAAAAACGGCGGCCACAAGTCCACAACAGCACAAAAGCATCATACGGTACAAAGATCCAGAATCTTTTAGATCTTCCACGTGGCTTCCAGAAAGTCCTCCCACGTGTCTCTCCGTGTAACTGAATCGGCCATTTCTTCACACGTACGGGACGCATCTACACGTTTCGTCTTCTTCCCCAAAACCTCCTCTAGATATTCCCAAATCCAGAAACCAAACCCTAACTTTCTCGCGTTTTCCCTCACTTTCTCGGCAAGAATCCGCCTTCGTTTCAACCTCAATCGCTGTATTTTGTTCAAGATTTCTGTCAGTTTCTGAGTAGTGAACAAGATGTTTTCGCAGCCGTTAGGTAAGAGTGATGAGGAGTCCGGAGCGAGACTTCTGTATCCGATGATGCTGGAGAGCCCGGCGCTCCGGTGGTCCTTCATTCGCAAAATTTACGCGATCCTCACGGTCCAGCTGTTGGCCACGATCGCCGTCGCTGCTGTTGTGGTCACCGTCCGTCCGATCGCCACTTTCTTCGTCAGTACCACTGCCGGTCTCGCGCTCTATATCGTGCTGATCATCGCTCCTTTCATCGGTATGTTACCATTGGCTTTGAGCAACTGTTTGTGGTTTTGAAGATTTGTGTTTTGGTTGTGGATTTGAGCTTGATTTGGTTTGTTCTTGTTGGGGCAGTGTTGTGTCCTTTGTATTACTATCACCAGAAGCATCCGGTGAATTATCTTCTGCTTGGGATCTTCACTGTCACTATCGCCTTTGCGGTTGGACTGACCTGTGCTTTCACCAGTGGTAAGTTATTGGTTGAGAAATTGCAAATTATATAATATTGTGCAATGTTGAATTAAATCTTAGGGTTTTTGGTAGATGAGTTTTGTGGATACTGATTGGAGTAGTGAACAATTCTTCATTATAGAGGATTCAAGATTTATTTGCTATATTAGTTATTAATATTGGATTCAGATTCATTTGTTGATAAATGAATTTTTAGGGTTAGGTGCAACAGGTTGTTTGTTTTGTTATATGTTGGTATGACTGTGTGCGGCATGATCATACAACCAATCATAGAGTCCGAATGTAAGGAACTGTTTGTTGTGAAAGTGATGGGACTTGGAGCATTGATTGCAAATTTCATGTGTTTCTTGAGATATTCAAGGAGACAACATTTGGTGACTTTAATTTCATGCATTTAGGATCCTGAATACTGAGTATGCGACTATGATGCACAAAAAACTCATCTTCCCAACGTACCTGTGTATTCAACACTTGGATACTCTTCGCATATGTCATATGTGTTTGACACTTGAATTTACACGTCGACAAGTATGATATGATGAAACTTGTTACTTCTATATCTCGTACATTGTATATACAACATAGGTATATGACATGATGATATAGTGTGTCATATCGTAATTTTATTTGAAAGATTGATCCCAAATAATTCATAGGTTTTGTTAGATATTCAAGGGTGCAACATTAGGTGACATTAATTTTATGCATTTAGGATCTAGGAACTGTGCTGCTTTTCTATTCCAATGCTTGCCTTGCACTTCAATTATTGGCTCATGTACCATTTGGACTCCCAGGGTTTTCATGGATACTTCATGGAAGGGCAATTCTGTGAATACGGTAGATACCCACTTGTCTTTGTTTCCATGGTTAACAGGGAAGGTGATTCTCGAAGCCGTAATCTTGACAAGTGTGGTGGTAGTGAGTCTCACTCTGTACACATTCTGGGCTGCAAGGAGGGGACAAGATTTCAGTTTCCTCGGGCCTTTCTTGTTCGGGGCTCTCATTGTTCTCATGGTTTTTGCAATGATTCAGGTTCCATTCTCACACATTCTCCCTACTTCTCACAATCACTTCCAGTTTGTATTTCACAGTTCCTCATCTCGGTATTGTTCACTGGCTGCAGATATTCTTCCCGCTTGGTAAGATCTCTGTGATGATCTACGGGTGCCTGGCCGCCATCATTTTCTGTGGTTACATCGTATACGACACCGACAAGCTGATCAAGCGATGCACGTACGATGAATACATCTGGGCAGCCGTCTCTCTGTACCTGGACATCATCAACCTCTTCCTTTCCTTGCTAACGATCTTCAGAGCTGCTGATTGATTAGAGAGATGGGGAACAAGATCAGTAACAACCTGTCTATTCGTTTTCGTTTTCAGAATCAGAACTCTGTAACCACGTTAGTAGTACGTACATAATCGATTCAACAAAACATTTTTGTTTGTTTTGGTAAAGATTGGTGGATTCAATAATGACATATATAGGCTATTGTCTATTCCATGGAAGTCAATTGTAGTGTTTCATTCTATTCTATAAATGCAAGAAAAGAATAGTTTGTGGCTATAATGTCTTGTTTTCAATGTTCTTTTGCTCTTTATTTAGCTTGTGTGTCAAAAAATAAGATTGAGTCTAATATCTGCAAAAGCAATCAAATAAATAACCAACCAATCAAGATTTGGAACATTGAATTCCTTGCATCTCAAGTAAACACAAAACCTTTAAATTAAACGTTTGTTATTTCTTGAAGCAACAATGAAAAGAAGCCTTGAAACACCTTGAGTCCACATATCATACTCTCTCTGGTTCCTACACTCAAACTCTACAATTCCTCTATTCTCCGTCCTCAATCCGAAATAGCGACGCTGCTCTGCGTCGTCAATCAAGTGTCGTCCAGGCCACGCTGGCATGTTCTTGCAGACTTCGAACACAATATCTGCGAATTGAAATGAAATTTCAGGTTATGATCTTATCGGCTTTAGAGTACACAAAAACGAAAAGAAAAAAAAAATGAACATATGGACTCACTCTTTTTCTTCTTGGTGATGGTTCCTGCGACGTGCTTGCTCTTCATTTTTAGCATCACCTGCCAGAGAAAACATCGTACATTGTCAGTGTATCTGCAACATCTCTTGAACTGTCATTTTTTCGACACGATTTTAATCCTAAGCTTAACTGACAAAAATGGAGTGAACATTCCTATGATCAGTCCAAACGAAACGGACCAACAAAAGAGACAATTTAGCTTCGGTTACTGTATGAGTGGAAGCACTTTTAAATCTAGATGTTGATGTTCTCGAATTGAACTAACATTTGGTTGGTTCAATCTAAACGGACCAACAAACGAGACAATTTAGCTTTACTAAGTGTATATGCGTAATTTCGGTTGTAATATAATTATTCGATCCTGATAAATGAATGCTCACACAGAAAATCTAACCTGTCCTGTTCTGTGAATATAAACAGAAACAATTTTCCAGTGAAGATCACCTGCAAGAATCACCAAAAAAACACAACAATTTATTGTTCTCTACCTCTAAAAATTATACGATTGTCGTTTTACAATGTGAATAAAGCAAATCACTAGTACCTTGTCTTGTCCTCTTGAGAAGCTCTGCACCTCTAGAAAGAAGCTCTTCATTGAACACACCAATAAGATCCTCACCAGGAACACCATTATTTGCTCTTTTGCAACAAGGAATGTTGTTTTTGGGATGTTGCTTCTCATTTTGGCCATTTAATCCTCTTTCTAGTGGTATTATGGTTGCAGCATTACACACCTCCTTCAGGGCTCTTGCCTTCAACGTTGCCGCTCCTCGTAGAGCTGCGGGCAAGGGATAATTTACGTTATGTTAGGAAAACAGCCTCTCTGCAAAAGTAAGATCGTATAAAAACTGCAGTAGTTGAAGTCTCGTGCACTGAACTGTCCTTTTGGAATTCGTTCGGTTTGAGTCACTTTGTTATTTGGCCATGACCTTTTCCACATAGTGCTGACACACTAAAACTAATAAAAAGTTGTTTTTACATAAAAACACGTGCATTTTTTAACTCGATATAGCTTTAAATTTGAAAAGGCAAAACATACCTGTGGCAGCTGCAGCAGTTAGAGTGGCAATATCATCATAGGATCGGACATTAACCGCAGAGCTCACCACCGCCGCCAGATGGCCTCTCTCAGCTCCCTTCGCCTCAGCAGCTTCCACACACTGCGCCGCCACCAATGTCGCCGCAGACGCCAATGCCATGTCTATTCTCGCCAACTCCTCTTTCTTCCCCGATGACATAGAAGAAGAAGAAGAAGAAGCTGCTGTTCCGGCTGCAAATGCGGGCACTCT
>JAYMTA010002540.1:0-16287 GCA_036897625.1 Pelargonium cotyledonis | reverse complement strand
ATATATATGGTTGACTTGACTCTCACAAATATGTTGTAGAAATGTCAAAACCAGCTGCTTATATATCTAGCAGACTCTTGCAACCGTAACAGAGACCAATTAATTCAAACATGCTATTTTAGTTTCTTGCATGCAAGCATGCAGTTCTTCAATTTGTGTTACAATCATTAACTGCTCCCTTATATACTCTACAGTTTTGTACATGATTTAATGATGATATATAGGAGCTCCAGCCTCCAGTCGTTGCATATTTACACTAATCACTTTGCAAATTTACATTAATCACTGGTTTCACAAATATGAAGGATATCTGATTTTTAATACAGAGATTGGCAAATATATATGAAGCATTACAGCATTATGCAACATATATATGTTTCACAAATGTTTATTATTTTATTGTATCAAGCATCTTGGATTCATAATTTCATATAACAATTGAAGTTCTAGTACAGTGAATTGCAAAATAACAAAGAATTACGCAAGATGGGATTTCGGCACCTATCTGTATCAAAAAAAATAATAATAATAACAAAGAATTAATAATCAAAATAAACATAAATCTAAAGAAAGGCTTAGACATCTAGCTGGAGATATCTTTGTACACATATGCAGTTCCTTTAGTGAAAACCAAAACCTAAAGTATAAATATGAAACATAAAAAGAAACAAAATCATGAATGAAGTGAATTTTTTGTATCAACTATTAGGACTCTTGCTCCTCCAGAGGTCTCAGGTTCGAGCCTCCTCCATAGTGTGTTGTTTCTAGGCCAGAATGTCACTCCAGAAGCTGTTCTCATCTTCAATAAATTTCTCCCAATCATCAAAATTGGTAGAGGTTGGTGATAATTGGGTGATCTTGCATTCAACATCACTGATCTCAGGAGAACCTGAAACTAAACCAGGCAGATGACAAGAACTGGAAGACACACCATTATCACTATTGTGATCTTCTGAGTTCAATAGCTGTTCAAAACATGCCCATGGATTCTCTGCAGCTTGGTCCCCATACTGAGGTTGAGTCTCATGATTAGCAAAATCTTGAGGCACTTGTGTGCCTGTTTGGGTGAGATTTTGTGTGCCAAAGAGTTGGTTCATGTTGCCCAAATTTGTAGGTGCACTTATTGGGTTATTGATGAGTTGCATCAGGTTCTGCAAGATCTGGAGCTTGGCTAGTTGAGCAGCTTGATCTGCCTGAACCCTGAGAGCACTAGGAGCCATCAGATTTGATGCAAGAAGCAGCTGGGAGAGATTGATGATCTGAGAGTAATCAGTTGTTGGCTTGTGAGTGGTTGGGTCAATACCCATTTTCAGCATCTTTTTTCTCATGTATGTGTTCCAGAAGTTCTTGATCTCGTTATCAGTTCGTCCTGGAAGATGGGCTGCAATCTTGGACCACCTGATCATAATCAAACAAAAGTTGGAGAATTTGGTAAGCATTGTGTATAATTCTTTGATTATGTATCTTGAACAATGAAGTAATTAAGAGTTATTTGTTAAAATGAAACATTAATTTGTATACGTACTTGTTGCCAAGAACAGAGTGGAGGTTGGTGATGATTCGCTCTTCGTCTTCTGAAAACTTTCCTCTCTTGATGTCGGGCCTCAGGTAATTAGTCCATCTGAGCCTGCAACTCTTGCCACACCTGTTGAGACCAGCAAGCTTTGGGAGTGCCCTCCAGCTTCCATAGCCGTTCTTGCTAATGTAATCAATCAGCATCTGATCTTCCTCAGTTGTCCAAGGACCCTTCTTTAAACCCTTCTCATCACAACAAGGAGACCTCATTTTCACAAAATCAAGAAACCAAGATATGTGATTAAGGTAGCTAGAGATCGAGAGAGATAAATTTAAGCTACGATCGATGTTTTGTTTTCGAAATGTGAGTTGTATACTATGTTTAAGGCATGTATGGTTTATATATACACTAATTCAAATCTTGATATCATCATTCATTCTTGCTTCTTGCCTTTTTTTATATTAATAATATGATTAATATAATGTTTAGCTTCCATGAACAAGGCAAGAAGGATCCATACCATATATACACTGGCTTTTTTCCCATGATTTTAATATTGGGATAAACCAATTATGACTTGTTTAAGGACACCAAATCAAGGATTAGGTAGTTTATAATGTGTATATGTGTCGCACAAACGAAGGGTGTGCTACGATCTAGTGGAAATTTCCTGTAGAAACAAACAATGACTTCTTGATTTGGTGCTAGCTAATCACAGTTAAAAGTTAATTAATTCTATTTCATATAAAAATCTGGTTTTCTTGCTGAGTATTTAACAGAATAGGTTGGTATCTACAATGCTAGGTGTTAATGATAATGACTTTTAATTAGGTTCTATATATTGTTCTATAATCAGACACTGTATATATATAGAATATAGAATATTAGTATATTACATAAACCATTTATAGATAGTTTTCTGATATATATATTCTGGTAATTAGTACGTATTAGTAAAATTTGTGCTAATTCATGTTTGCTTATATATTTTCATAGTCTATCTACCCATTATTGTTTGCATATCTTTGAGCGTTTATTTATGTAGTTAACTTTTAATTTGCACTTAGATTTTCCCTTAATAATATTGTTCCGATACTGTTAAGTATGATCTCTAAGTGTGTTTTTTCCTGGTATTACATTTTCTCCTAGTGATTCTAATTAAGAAATATATTGAAATTAAGATGCATTGTATCAGTGATGCCCAGTGTTTAAGATTATATATTATATCTCGTCGGATCTAAGTTAATTTAGTTGTTTGATTGAGCGCAGACATGTTAATTAAATTTCTGTTGGGCTAGATATTATAATTTTTGTTAATGACAAGACAACAACTACTGAGATATGCATTATAATTAGACCCATAATTCTTCAATATAATTGATACTTCCTTTTAAGTAAGAGCAACTTGGAGTTTTAATAACTGTAGATATATACATTAATTTTATGTAGGAATTATGGAGCTATTCCATTATATGCTATCTGAATATATAAATGATATGAACCATTAATTTTCGAGCTCTGCGATTTCTCTGAATTTTCATGATGCAATATCGTCGTCACTATTACCAGGTAATTATGTGTTTAATTATTGAATAATTAATCCAATGTTCAACAATATTGGTGGCCTCAGCACAAAGCTAATCAGTCTTGTCATTTTGTCTGTAACCTTACATGGATGATCTGAAATTATGGGAATGCATTATTTTTTAATCTCCAACTGCTCTTTTGATGTGTTGCCAATGCCATGGATGGAGCTTGGTTGATCACCTTTTTCACCAAATCATAATCTCATTTTGAATGCCTTTATTTTGGTCTCTAAGTTGAATATTATTCAAATTCAACATATTTATATGTATTTCAGATCATCATGCATGCATATATCCCAAATCACTGAACTGTTATCACTAAAAATATGCAAATTATTAATTACTCCCTCCGTCCCAAAATGAGTGTCTTGTTTCTATTTTTTGCAAAAATTAAGAATTACAAGATAATTTAGTATGTTTCCAATATAACCTTCACTTTCTTCATGTGCAGATTTGCCCATGTGCAGATTTGCCCATGTGCATAAGTGATAAGAGTAATATGGGAAGAACATTAATATAATAACATAAAAATATAAACAAGACACTCATTTTTGGACAAAAAATTTAGACAAACAAGACAGTCATTTTGGGACGGAGGGAGTAATATATTCAAAACTATCATACATATTCAGCAGAAAAGCAAAGCTATATACCTGATTTGTATGTAAAGCTTTTATATTAAGGCTTTGTAGTAAAATGGCTGATAATTAAGCTTAATTATTTTCAATATCAGAGAATTAGTTGGTTACTAATGATATTATATTCTTTTTGTTCTACAAACAAAGGTTGCTATTGAAAATGAGGAAAACAAGTTTTGCTGGTTTTGTTCACTCTCTTGTGTTTGACCCTATAAACAACACAAAAACTTTAGTATATTTCATGAAAATGATGGTGTTTGACATTTGTTACATAGAATCTCAGTTGGATTGGATCCTTGTAATGTATTTCAGCTCAAGCTCATTATTTTGTACACATCAACAGTGGTCACATATTTATATAATTTGGTCAATCAAGAGATAATTTTGTACAATGACAGTCTGATTTTCTGGGTGATTTTGTCAACATGTTACCTCAGTATTGCACATATTTAATTGACAGTTTCTTGCATGGAAAATTTAACATTAATAATATCAAAGTCCAGATACAATGTAGAATTGTAAAGTACTTCAGAAAATACATTGTGATCTTACTACAAAGTTTACTTATCAAACTTGGTTTCTTTGCTACCATTAAAATACAAATACAATTCCCTATAGTATGTTTGTTTCAACAACTACAAGAACTAGGAGACAGTTACAAAACTATAAATAGAAACTTCCTAGAACCTCACTGCAGTACCTTAATTAAGGCCATGCTTGGTGACAAAACAAAAGTTTCTCCAAATATGAAACATTAATGTCAAAACATATATAGTTATGTTCTCTGGTGGCCGCTAATTCTATATATACTTATTATATATAGAGTCAATTCAGAAAAATATTAGATATGTTGCATTCAATTACTCGACGGCTGCGTAAACAGTCTTATATCTGATTAAACTATCTCTGCGCATCATCTCCCGCTGATTAAAAATCATTCAATCATCTCTAATCTCGACCCATCGCGCCACAGTGAATTTGCAGCAGATAATTTCTTATTACTATCAAGAATGTGTTTGATAATTCGATTCGTTCAAGTTCAGTTCTTTGACATAACAAAGTTTTGTTCAAGATTTTGAAATCTTTGAATGTAATGAGAAAAATGGAATTTTGTGTCCAAGAAAGATTAGAATGTTTTTCACTTTTGATTCTCTGTTTTCTTAATAAATGGAACAGAACAGAGGTCAAGTTTACATGAAATATGCCAAATATGTACATACTGTAATTATTGTCTTGCTGATAGATTTAATCACCTCAATGCACATGATTAGCTATTGGGTAAAGCACCCTATAATTCATAAAAAATACTACCTATTTGTGTTTACTGATCTTAAATCTGCTGCTGATTCTGCTGAATGTTGATCAGTTTATAATATGCACCATTCTTGGCCTCTACAAGACTCTCATGAGTCCCTTTCTCTACTATCTTCCCATCTTGTAAAACAGCTATTTGATCTGCATTCTTTATAGTTGACAGCCTATGAGCCACAATAACCGACGTCCGGCTTTTCATCAATCTGTCCAATGCCTGTTGCACTACTCGTTCAGACTCCACGTCGAGAGCACTCGTTGCTTCGTCTAGTAACAACGTTTCCGGGTTCTTTAGAACTGCCCTTGCAATGGCTATCCGTTGCCTCTGTCCACCAGATAGTTGCACCCCCCGCTCGCCTACTTTAGTTGCATATCCCTCAGGAAGGGTACTGATAAAACTATGAGCATTGGAGACCTTAGCTGCTTCAATCACTTCGGCTTCTGAGGCGCCTTCTTTACCATAAAGTATGTTCTCATAGATTGATGTTCCAAAAAGGGCTGGTTCTTGCTGGACTAGGCCTATGTGTTCTCTAAGGGACTTGATCTTCAGCTTCCTGATATCTTTTCCTGTGAACAAAAGTTGGTGTCACATTGATTTTGTTCTGTTAAGTAAATTTACAAAACATATGCACAAAAAAGACTAACCATCAATCATAACTTTCCCCGAAGATGGATCATAGAACCGAAGAATGAGAGAAAGCACAGAGCTTTTGCCGGATCCACTTTGTCCCACAAGTGCCATGCTCTTGCCCGAACGAACCTTGAGACTGAAATCGTCGAAGATCACTACATCAGGCCTTGAAGGGTAGCTAAAGTGGACACCTCTCAGTTCAATTGTGCCATCAACTGTTGTTAGTTCTTCTCCAACATCTCCCACCACTTGTGTCTTCCTGTCCAGCACCTCGAACAATGATGCCACCATTTGGTTCCCTTTGAGAAGGTCCGGCGCCATAGCCAGCGTCTCACCCATGGCTAATGCTGTCACGATAAGAACCATGAAAGATTTCATGACAGATTTGAAGCTAGCAAGCTCCTTCCCCATCAAAACAGAGCCATACCTGCAAGAATTTGAACAAAAACTAAGCAATGTGGTATGCTATAAGTACTTGAATATGGTTATTGGTGAGAGTTAATAAGCTAATTACCATAAGGCAAGGCCATAGGCTGAGAAGATGAAGAACTGAGAGATGCCATAAAATATGCCAGCTATCTGACCACGAGCAAAGGAACGTTTCGAAGGCTCAACTAGCTCGCGAGCATAGAGGTCGAGGATCTTCTCTTCGGAGCAAAAGGCAGCAATTGTGCGGATGTTACTCACAGCCTCTCCAGCCATCATGTTAGCTTTCAGATATGCTTTGCTCAAGTTTCCACCATAGCCTTGCATAAAGAGTTTCTGAGAAGGAGACAGAGAAGATATTATTACAAGTACAAGAACTGAATAAAGAAGCTCAGTAACAGGACAGAGAGATCAAACCTCACTGATGTGACCACTGATAATCAAAGGATATGTAGCCAAGACAACAAGTGTGATCCTCCAGTTTAAGATGAATGCAATGACGAATGAGGTAACGACCAAGCCTACATTCTGTAGCAGTATGATCGCGCGATCAACAACTACTGTTCGTAGCAATGTTGCATCGCTCTCTAAGCGCGATGAAAGCATAGAACTTGTGTTGTTTGTGTCATCAAACCATGAAATTTCATTCCTCAGAATAGCTGTATAAGCACAAACCAAATGAACAAACTAGTGCCAAGCTATAACAAGAGTAGTGTTTATGATCACAAACTTACCAGAAAACATCTTTTCTCGCACGCGAAGAGTGAGACGTTCTCCCATGACTCCAAAACATGTGTGTGCAATGCAATTAACAAGGACAGCTATCACAGAAGCTCCACTAAAGAGCAGAGCAATCTTCTTGACCTCGCGGCGTGTGGTGTCCCAGTCCATGTAATAAGACACAAGAGCTTGAGCAACTCCAAGGGCAAAAAGAGGCATCATAGCTCCAGCAAGAAATGCAGCAATGGTGCCAAAAACCCCATATATCCAGTCAGGGCCTACCATTGAGTACATTCTTTTCGCGGAGACACGTTTAGGCTTCATCTCTCCCCCGTCTGCCCCAAAACGACTAATTGATTCTTTGTCCGAATGAAAACTTGCTCCAAAGCTTGTTGTTGTACGGGACAGTGATCTTGAACACTTTATGCTACATGATATTGAAAATGTGTGCATAAGAAGCAACTCAAATCATGCTACTGACATAAACAAGAAAGGTGCATCAGTAATATATATATATATATATATACCTGAGAGGGCGTCCCGTTGAAGGGTAGCGATGAAAAATGGCAGCTTCTTGGAGCTGAATGAGAGATGCATAGACACTAGATGGGTTTGAAATGAGCTCGTCATGGCTCCCGGTTTCCGCTATCTTCCCTTGTTGAACAACTGCTATAACATCTGCATTTCTAATGGTGGAAAGGCGGTGAGCCACTACTATAGTAGTCCGTCCCACCATGACGCGATCAAGGGCCTCCTGGACACTCTTCTCAGACTCTGCATCAAGTGCACTTGTAGCCTCATCCAATAAAAGAATTGATGGATTCTTCACGATTGCTCTAGATATAGCAATTCTCTGCTTTTGCCCTCCTGAAAGTTGTATCCCTCTCTCACCAACCTGCACATGAGCACAATTTATCAGAATACTATACTCTATTATTATGTGTATAGCCTCTACATGTACTAACTCTATCAGTACCTGAGTTTCAAATCCTTGGGGAAGGTTGTTGATAAAAGAAAGAGCCTCCGAGAGCTTGGCAGCGCGAGTGAGTTCTTCGAGAGTAGCATCATCTTTTCCATAGAGTATGTTCTCTCTAATGGTAGTAGCAAAAAGGGCAGGTTCTTGATTAACCAGGCCTATTTGTTGCCTCACCCATTTGAGATCAAGAAGTCTTATGTCGTGTCCGTCTAGTAGTATCTGTCCCGAGAGGGGTTCATAGAAGCGCTCAATCAAAGATATAACTGTACTCTTTCCAGAGCCACTTCCTCCAACAAGAGCAACAATCTTCCCAGAAGGGATGTGGAGATTGAGCTTGTTGAAGATGACAACATCGGGGCGAGAAGGATAGCTAAAACACACATCTTTGAACTGAATGTTTCCCTCCAGATTGTTCAGCTTCTGGCCACTTCTTGAGCTGCTTTTACTCACTGTGCTCCTCTCAATCATCTCAAAAATGGGGTAAGCAGCTGCTTTTGCTCGAACGAACGCTGAGATATCCGGCGCAGACTGCCCCAGCGAGCTGCAGAGATTGATGACAATGAGTTACTGGAAATGACTAAAATGCTAGACATATGATTCAATTGGTGTTGCAACTTACAGGCCTGCGATGACAACGCTGAGCATAGTGGTGAAAGAATCCGCGCCATTGGCAATGTTGTGGTGAACAATGATGCTAGTGAACCAAACCAGCAAGGCCCAAGAAAGGAAAAGAGTAGAGTGCAAGGAGCCTAGTCCAAAACCCTTGGCTAATCCTGCTTTGATCCCATAGTGGAAGGTGTTCATGAGAGCTTCTTTGTATGATCTAACCGCCTTTTCTTCGCCTGCGAATGCTTGGACCGTCCTTATATTTCCAATCACCTCCTCAGCAATCTCGCCGGCCTTGACATAGGACTTGTGAACCCGAGCAATAAGGCCAGTTGCAACAAATGCATAGAGACCACCAGCAAGTGCAATCAAGGGGACTATGGAAAGTGTAACAAGACTGATTTGCCAAACCCTCATAAACCCTATGATAAATCCCACAACAAACCTGCTTATGTAGTGCAAGAAATTACCCACCTGCATATCCATTCAATGATCACACTCTTAGTTTTCTACAAAACCCATCTTTTGAAACTTGTAATTGAACAATCTAGTACCTTCTCAGAGAGAGCATCTTGAACAACAAGAATGTCAGTGGTGATAGCAGCAATGACTTGTCCAGTTGAAGCTTGTGTGTCAAAAAGACTAATGTCCTGATTCAACATTGCTCTCAGATAGGCCATTCTCATCTTAGCTGCTTGTCTCTCCCCAGTATGCATCCAACACCCAACCTCTATAAAATAATCAACTTTTAATCATTTGTCTCATAAAAATCAGCATATGGTATATATATAGTTTGTTAATAATGATGCACATATATATATATTTACATACCTGTCCATGATGAAAATAGTATAGCCACACTTAGATAAACAAAATCCAGTGAGTACTGAGACAAATCACATCATTAGTCAATTAATGTACTCTAAAAAGGCCAATTAATGTACTATGCATGGTTGGTGATAACTGATATATAAGAAAGTACCATGGCAACTTTGTGGGAGGCTTGGGCAGGGAAGAGATAGGCAAGGCCAACGACATTGATCAACTTGCCAAAGAAAATGAAAAAGATAGGAACTGAAGCACCATGGATGCAAGCACCAATGGAGCCTATGGTCATGAGCACATAATCATAAAAATCAGCAAATGAAAATAGTTTGAGGAATGGGACATTTTGTGGCTTCTTTTTCTTCTTGTTACTCATAGGTGAGTCATTGATGGGAAATGGAGGTGTTGCAGGGTGTGGTTGGTTTTTCATTTTTGTTGGGCTCAGAAAACTAGATGATGTGTGAAAGAAGAGATCAGAGAGGAATTGTATAGACAAAAGATGGATGAGAAGTACACTATTAAAAGAAGAGTTAGATGAGAGAGTATTTATGACTGTATCTGTATTGAATTTTATTTATTACCTTACCTCATCACTAATTTTGAAGCAATCCAATCACTCAATATTTAATTACTATTGTTTGGATTTGGAGTTGGAGTTGGTTGACTTTGTAAACATTAGTTTCTGTGATCTGAGCTGAGGTGCAGTTGTAAGTTGCAACTGTTTTTTAAGACTTTGAGGAAGTTCTTGAGGCGGTGAAGTTATTGCTGCTCCATCCATTCTGATAGAATAATTGAGAAGTTTATCCGTAGTGCATTTGTGTCTTAACAAACTTAAGAGAAACGTACTAACTCATTACTGAATCACTATATATATATTGACAATTCATGCATGATTAACGTTCTGAGAAGAGAACAAAACGCTTATTTCGAGACAGAGGACGAAATCCTTTTTTCCATAAAGGATAGAAACAAACCTGTGAATGCAAGGAATGAAGTTTTGGCATGAATGTATGACAAGAGAATTTATTCACAGAGACAAAAAACAAGAGGAAAGAAAATGACAATATTGAATTGTCAGTAGAGCAGCCTGACCTGCATTGACTTCATAAATGTATGGCTAAATGGTATTGGTGATTTGAGGAAGCACAATCAATATGTGATTGTTACAAACAACTTGTAGCATAAGGCATTGTTATAAACTGCCCAATGTATGGTATGGGTCATTAATTTGAGCTTGCTAGCACAGTAGCACACAGTCTTTACTAATTACTACAATCATAAATATGGCTAGATGATAAGAGATTTGAGTCTATGAAGAGCACAACTATATGTACCAATCAAGGCCATGCAATCACACAAAATATAGACTCAACTTCTTCTCTAGCAATACACTTGTCTAAACACAATCTCAAATTGAATTATATGGTCCTAAATTTTGTATCATTATTTGTCCACGTACTAAAGACGCTAAGAGAAATTAGAATCTTATTTATGCGTGGTTAGACAACTCCTCTTTTTAAGACCTTGACAGATATTAAGAAAATAATCCATCCGTCCTAAAATGAGTGTCCTGTTTCTCTTGCATTTTTGTCTCAAAATGAGTGTTTTGTTTCATTTTCTAGTAAGTTAGTTATGTATGAATTGTCAATAATATCCTTATAAAAAGTTAGTTAGGATCTCTTAACACATGATTACAAGGATACAATAGTAAACATACCACACTAACTAACTTCTCCTTAATTTTTCTCAAAATATAAAAGAGGACACTCATTTTAAGACGAAGAAAGTAGAATCTTATTTATGGTGATTAGACAACTCTCATTCTGAGATCTTGACAAGACATTGAGTTTAGGTTGCGAGAGCTAATTTTCTCCACGTGACCCAACAAGGTGGCAATGACAAAATTATCTCAATTTTATGAGGGTGGGGAAATGTCTTATAGGTCTTTTGGGAAGACTCGTTCATGTGAACCTCCCTAACACTCACTAACTTTTCATTCATAATTGTTGTAAAATTTGATAATTGGATACACGAGCTTTTACTACTAAAATAACAATTTTATTAGTAGTGTTTCATTTCTAATATTATATGTTGCTCGTAAAATTCATATTAGTCTGATATGAGACTTATTTTACACAATAGTTATAGATTACCAACATATAGCTGGACAGAAAAGAAATGAATTGGATTAAATATTGCGAAAAATACAGATCATAAAACTGTTTTTTATGTGTGACCCAGGGATTTTTAGCTTAAGTATTTAGAAAGATAGATATAATCTTAGAAGAATTGTAATGTCATTGGTTCATTAGTTTCTGATCGTTATAATTACTAATCTCACCCATCTTAAAACGAGCGTTCTATTTATATTGAACATTTGTGTTTCAAAATAAGTATTAACAAATTTTTTTAATAAATTAATTATATGTCAATAATATAATAATAACAAATTAGTTAATATGCATCTCTTTTAACAAGTGATCAAGACGGTATAAAAATGAATCTTAACCTCACCAAAACTTATTATTAATCTTAAAACACAAATACTAGAATTAGATGGTGTCAGTCGTGTCCTAGTCCGTATTAAAGCTTGAAATGATATTTTTCCGACAATTGACTCTAAAATGAAAAATGAATTTTAAGTGTTACTAGCCACGTCACTCAATGGACTTGTTATGTTCAACCAAAGTTATTTATTGAGTCATGGAAATCTAGCTAGCGATTAATTAGTGTTTGTTGTTCAGTAGAAGGAGGCTGATGGGAGATTGAACACGTATGCCATCCTATTCTAATGAGAACTGAGAAGGGTTGCCAGGACATCGCGGGCATTCGAAATCAGACTCGACTTTTGTTTGAATGAACTGATATATCTGTACGATTCAAAATATTTTATGCTTAATATTAAAATCCAATCCAAAACTCTATCAAACTTGAAGTTTTTCGAATCATATTCGAGTTAGGCTTTACCAATCCGAACCCAACCCAAAATCCAGTTTGTCAGCTCTAGCCATAACGTAGTGAGTCAACACTTGAAATTAAATGCACATGTGAAGCTGAGTTACTCTGACACCTTGCCAAGCTTCATAAATTGCAAATTGCTACTTCATGATAAAATGATACTTGACCTCTCAGTTTCAGTAAACTATGTTCAGTACATATCATACTTCTAGAGAAGACTATAGAAAGCATGGGCTATTCATATATCATTGTGATTTGGTGCCATACTTTTATAGAGCCCACCACCACCAATCATTATCTTGTCGAGTCTCAGTGTAGGTACGCTTTTGATTCAAATAAAAAACCGTTATCTTCCATTGCTGACTTACAGACCACAGCACATCTATTGTCTACCAACAAACATTACTATAATTTCCTTGCTCCAACATTGAGCTAAGCTTGATTCCAAACACGAATAACAGTCTAACAAATTTTCTATACACGCATGCAGCAGCGACATATCCTAGGTGTGTTATTCTCGCGGATGAGGAGGGGGAGCTAGGGAAGCATTTCTCGCAGCCTGCTTGGAAGCATTGGCGAGTCCCTGCAACATTCTTAATATTTCGCTCGTGTCTTCCAAGTAGTACTTGGCTTTGCTCGGTTTCTGCCCTACCGTGCAAGCAAACACTTCGGCGACTGGGGACAGAGAGGGTCCTTCCCTCGCACTCATTATCACCTCAAACATGTCCTCATCCGAACGATCATCCCCAATGCACAGAACAAAATCTGGAAGCATACCCTTTTCTTGCATTGTTTCGAGTAGATGTTCTGCCACGAGACCCTTGTTCACTCCCTAGATAACACAACACTTAACGTTACTAGGAACTGACAAGCATAGACATTGATATACAATGAATTGGGCAATAATATAGTACTAACCTGAGGTTTAACTTCTACTTTGAATTGGCCACTCTTGACAGAAACCGGCTCATTGGCCAGGACACTTTCCAGATGGTCTAGAAGCTCCTTAGCTTGGCATGACCCAAAATCTCTATCTGCAAACCTGTAATTCCATACCAAAGCACTCTCTTTGGTCTCTATGGTGGAACCGTCAGTTGTTTCTGTATAAAGCTTCATCACTGGCTCAGCAATCTGTTTCCAATCAAAATCTGGCACTGACACGCATGTTTCCCAATCTGCATCATGCTTTGGCCTGGAAATATAAAAACAGCATTTACCAAACTGCGAGGGCTTGATTCAGTATGCAAAATTATCTCATTTTCTTATTTCAGCTCACTTCCAAAGTGTTTAAGGAAATTAGGAAACCAGTAGAGACATGTAAATGTTATCAGAAAAGCGGGCAGCTATCTTTAATCATCCTACGATTCAACAGGACTAACAGAGCAATGGCCTCATAAAGAAACTAGAAGCCTAAACCTCGTGATGCTGTGAATCCGATTATGTACAAACTTATAAGGCTAACAGAATGTGCACAAATGGTATTTCTTGTTAATGCTCTTGCCATTTAAATTTTCCGGACACATAGTGCACAAGACATTGATAGTCAGGATAGCTTGTTGATCAATAAGGGACGAAAAAACATAATAAAACTCAAGTAGAACTAGAAGTAAAAGAACACTTACTTCAAAAAATAACCATGCTCTGCTGCAAGCCCGAGCTTCTCACAAGAAGAAAACCATTCAGTTAGAGTCTCCCGGTCTTTCCCGCTAACTAGGAAGACAACATTCTTTGGGTCTCTGCACAAGTTGTTCAAAATTCCAATAGCTTCTGCGTTAGGAGAGGAACTGATTGGACCAGGCATCATCATCGCACCATCATAATCTAGAAGAATTGCCCGGTTCTTGGTCCTCTTGTAAGCTGAAACAATGTGCTCAACTGAAAGCTTCCTGAAACTTGGATCCAAAGCAATTACCCTGAATCCTAACCCAAAACCAATTCCCCAGCACCTCCTCCTCACATGATCCCTGCATGACCTTTCAAGATCCTGCAAAAAGCTATGTGCCCAATATCCAACATCATGTGTACTCACATATCTGTAGTGCTTTTCATGCCGCATCTGCTTTTCAGCCTCGGGGACCATCAACGCAGAATCCATAGCTTCCGCCACAGCATCAGTGTTCCACGGATTGACTCTAATGGCCCCACTCAATGACGGGGAGCACCCAATAAATTCAGATACCACCAACATGCTCTTCTTCAGGGCGGATGAGTTTAGCCCCAAGGTCTCATCTAGCTTCTCATTTCCTTGACGGCATATGACATACTCATAGGGTATAAGATTCATCCCATCTCTAACTGCAGTAACAAGACAACACTCTGCAATTACGTAATAAGCAATTCGCTCATAGAACTGAAGAGGGGTGTCAATAAGGACCACGGGTTCATACCCTGGTCTTCCAAATGTCTCATTAATTCTCATCACCGTTGCGTTAGTCTCACACTGCACCTCCTGAACATCCTTCCCTCGTCCTCTAGCCGGATTTGCAATTTGAACCAAAACAACTTTACCCCTCTTATCAGGATGATGTATGAGCAGTTGCTCCATGGCCAACAGTTTTAAGCTTATTCCTTTAAAGATATCCATATCATCAACCCCAAGCAGAACAGTCCGACCCTTAAACTGATTTTGTAATTTTGCAATTCTAGATTCAGTCTCGGGAAGATTCAACACAGATTGGAGCTGACCCATATGAATCCCAACCGGAAGAATCTTGATGCTCACAGTGCGGCCATAATATTCAAGTCCTATGTAACCTCGCTTAGATTGATAAGAAAGACCGAGCATTCTACTACAGCATGAGAGGAAGTGCCTAGCATAGTCAAAAGTGTGAAAGCCGATAAGGTCAGAGTTGAGAAGCGCTCTAAGAAGTTCATCCCTAACAGGAAGGGTGCGGTATATCTCAGATGATGGGAATGGACTGTGAAGAAAGAAGCCGAGCTTCACCCTATTGAACCTCTTCCTTAAAAATGTAGGCAAAACCATCAAATGGTAGTCATGCACCCAAACATAATCATCATCGGGGCTAATGACTTCCATCACCTTATCTGCAAATATCTTGTTCACAGAAACATATGCTTGCCAAAGGGTCCTATCAAACCGACCACCAAGATCTGGTGATAGAGGAAGCATGTAATGGAATAAGGGCCATAGATGCTGTTTACAGAACCCGTGATAAAACTTACTGAAGAGATCGGGAGGGATAAATGCTGGCACACATTTGAAAGTTTCCAATAAGGTTTGAGCAACATCATCTTGCTCACAAGGCTCAATATCTTCTTTAAGACAACCAACATAGATCACTTCCACGTCTTCTCCAAGACCATCTTTGAGCTGTAAGAGAAGCGAGTCCTCGTCCCAGCTAAAGAACCACTCTCCATCCGATCCACGATGTGCTCGAAGTGGAAGCTGGTTTCCCACAATAATCATCCGTTCTTGCGAGATAGATGAGGGAGCTTCGGAGCCTACACTATTGCAGTTATCATCATCAAGTTCAGACAGCACTCCAGCAACAGTTGCAACTCGAGGGAGCCTCTTCCTCTCTCGACCAAATGACGGGAAATCACCAGAAGCAAGGTCTAAAAGGTTAGAGTACGACCTTGAAACCATTGTGGGGAAACAATTCTTGGTCTAATGTAAACAGCTAGATGACTCTTTTGATTCTCCTTTTGTCCAATTGTTACAATCAGGTTCTACAGAAACCCATCACTAAATAGAATCAGAACAAAGAATAAGACAAGCAATTCTTGAAAACTCAGTGTAAATGAGAATATGGAGATATTGCCAACACACAAACACATTGAAGAAAGAGAGCAGAAGGTGCTATTCAAGAACTTTGAGGGCCTAAAATTAATACCATCTCAGCACCAAATTATACCTTGTTGGCCAAGAAAATAAATATTTATCTCTCTTGCGAACCTATAAGAATAACCCACTAATTTTCAGTTAATTTGAGCAAAACCCAGAAAAATCTGAAGCCCCAAAAAACTAAATCGGAACTAATAGCATCCAATAGTGACAAAATTACCTCCAGAAACCCATCAACACAGAAGCCAAAGCTACCAACAAAGGTAAAATGGCCTATCAAGAACTAACA
>JAYMTA010002539.1:0-16288 GCA_036897625.1 Pelargonium cotyledonis | reverse complement strand
GTTCAATTGTTCGCTTATCTCTTTTCCTATTTGATAATCCATTTCCTGGAGTTGCTTTTAAGTATCTTAAAATTTTGTATACTGCTTCCAAATGTTCTTCAAAGGGAGCATGCATGAACTGGCTTACCACACTAACAGCAAAGGAATTATCAGGTCTAGTGTGGGATAAGTAAATCAACTTTCCCACCAGCCGTTGATATCGACCTGTAACTACTGCAACTCCTTTTTTAACTTCACCCAACTTTGAATTAAACTCCATTGAAGTATCTGATGGTTTACATCCACTCATTCCAATTTCTTCTAAAAGATCTAGAATATACTTCCGTTGGGTCACTACTATACCATTCTTAGACCTAGCAATTTCCAGTCCGAGGAAATATTTAATGGATCCAAGGTCTTTGATTTCGAACTCTTTTGAGAGGCCTTTTTTTAAATTTTCCATTTTCTCAAGATCATCACCAGTGAGGTTGATGTCATCTACATAAACTATCAGGATAACAATCCTTCCTTGTCTAGAAGTTTTGATGAACAAAGTATGGTCAGACTGCCCTGTAAAAAGCCTTGTGTTTTCACAAATTTTGCAAATATGTCGAACCAAGTCCTCGGAGACTATTTCAGCCCATATAACAACTTTTTCAGCTTGCATACCCTTTTTTCAAAGCTTTCGCTAAATTCGAGTGGAGGTTCCATGTACACCTCTTCTTCTAACTCACCATTTAGGAAAGCGTTTTTTACGTCAAGCTGATGTAGAGGCCCATCCAAGTTAACCGCAATAGAAAATAACGCTCTTATTGTATTCATCTTGGCCCCAGGTGAAAAAGTTTCTGAATAGTCAATGCCGTAGGTTTGAGTGAACCCCTTAGCACCCAAACGAGCCTTATATCTTTCAAGAGATCCATCATAGTTATATTTCACGGTGAAAACCCATTTGCATCCGACCTGTGTTTTTCCCTTCGGAAGGACAACTTTCTCCCATGTTCTATTCTTCTCTAGGGCTCTCATCTCCTCCAAGACTGCATCTCTCCACTCAGGAACTTTTAGAGACTCCTGTATATTCTTAGGAATTGAAACACTAGACAATTTAGAAGTAAATGCTCGAAAGGATGGAGACAGACACTGATAAGATACATATTTATGCAGAGGATGTTTAGTACAAGTTCTAGAACTTTTTCTTAGAGCAATGGGCAAATCTATGATTTCTTCAGACTTCGGATTAGATATAGATTCAGGGGATACTGACTGACTAGGAATAGATTCAGACTGAGATTTACCTGACTAATCTGTAATTCAAGATTCGTCTTCGGGTTTGATTCTGGCGCTGCTGCAAGATCTTTTTCATTTTCTGTTGTTCAGGATATTTTCTCAAATAAACTTTCCCTTTAAAACGATGTCCATCTTGCCTCGCACAGATTTCATTGTTTTCATGAGTTTGATTTTGCAATGGCACTGAAGGTACATCCATATTTTCATTATTTGAGACTTTGTTATCTTTTAAATTAGGATCATGTAAAATATCAACAACGGTGTCAGTGTCAACCAACATCCATTCACAAAACAAATCTTCACTAGGTGTCTCCCCTGTGATGAAGAAAAGAAAGGTTTATTTCCAAAAAAAGGTGACATCCATGGACACAAAAAATCTTTTGGATACTGGCTCAAAACATTTGTACCCTTTTTGAGTGGAAGGATAACCAACAAAAACACATTTTCGTGCTCTGGCATCAAGTTTTCCTCGATTATTGTTATGAATATGAACAAAAGCAGTACATCCAAACACCTTGACTGGAAGATCATGTGATAAACGAGAAAAAGGAAAATAATCAAGTGGAGTTTGAAACTTTAAAACTTTTGAAGGCATTCTATTGATCAAATATGTGGCTGTTAGAACAGCCTCACCCCACAAGTATTTAGGTGTATTAGTAGAAAGCATTAAACATCTTGCAATTTCCAACAAGTGTTTATTTTTCCTCTCTACTATACCATTTTGTTGTGGGGTGTCGGTGCAAGAACTTTGATGAATAATGCCTTTATCAATAAAAAAAATTCTCAAGAACTTTTTTGAAATACTCAGTTCCATTATCAAATCTGAAAATTTGAATTGTAGTTTGAAATTGTGTCTGAATCATTTTATAAAAATTTTGAAACACGCTTTCAACATCTGATTTCTCTTTAAGCAAAAATAACCGAGTAATCCGAGTATGATCATCAATAAAAGTGACAAACCATCTTTACCAGTGATTGTTTTTATTCGTGAAGGTCCCCAAACATCACTATGGATCAAAGTGAAAGGTTTTGTTGCCTTATAAGGCTGTGCAGGAAAAGATGTTCGATAATGTTTGGCAATTTGACAAATTTCACACTGTAATGAAGATGGATTTTTATTTATAAAAAAATTTGGAAACAAATGTTTCATGTACTGGAAACTTGGATGTCCTAATCTAAAGTGCCATAGCATAATTTTATTCTCACCAATAGTTGAAATAGAATTGAGACAAGTTTTCTAGGAATGCCTGTTTGAGTCATATCCTTTTTTAGTAGAAATAGAGACCACCAACTTGTTTAGCATTGCCAATCATCTTCCCCGTTTTCAAATCCTGAAATTGACAATCATATGGAGAAGAAATTACTCGATAGTTATTATCAACAGCTATTTTGTAAACTAACAACAAATTGCATGACAATTTGGGAACATGAAGAACATTATTGAATGTGGAATCAGGAGAAATATCAATCGATCCTTTCGCAGCTACTGCTGAGAATGAACCATTTTGATTTCCTGCACAAGGACTATAGGAAGAAAACAGTTCTGATGATGAAGTCATATGGTCAGTTGCCACGGAATTGATGATCCAAGAGTTATAAGAACTAGTATTGAAACAAAGAGGCAACTTGATAATTACCTTTGTGAACCAAAGAGCTAGAAGGATTAGAGGTAATGAGATTTTGAGATTGAAGAAGTTTACAGATTTGCTCTGTTTGTTCCTTTGTAAATGGTTGCGTTCTAGGAGGAGTGTCGGGCCCTTGAGCAATGTTGGCTTGACTTCATGAATTGCTTTTTCTTCCAATTTTTTGGTTTTCCATGAATTTTCCAGCATGTCTCCCGTGTGTGCCATTCACGTTTACAATAATCACACCATAGTTTTTTGTTGTTTTTTCTTTCTCCTTCAGCCCCAGTGCCTCTTGATACAAGTGCAGAACCTTCGGCCTCTAATTTGGTGTTATCGATCATTATTTTCCGCCTCATCTCCTCTCTCCTTACTTCTGAGAAAGCTTGTCTAATGTTGTTCTTCCCGAAATTCGGCCTTTGACTTCATCCAATTCTTGATTTAGTCCTGCAAGAAACACATAAATTCTATCGTTTTCTTCTCTCCTTTTACGTTGAATACTGTCCTTCATGCACACCCAATCATCTTCATCACGGTCTCCTTGCTGTTGGTAAAAACATATGAGCTCGTCCTATTACTGGTTCCATTGAATTAATCAGCCACATTATGACCATAGAATTTTCGGAGCTCCATAGTGCCATCTTGGGATCACCAGTTGCAAGTTGTTTGATCTCTCTAGTTAAATGGCCCAGCAGTGGTCAATTTTATTGTCTGAGCCCATTGCAGGTAGTTCTGACCATTCAATTTGTGGTTTGTCAATTGAAAAGGTAGATTCGAATTAAGATCACTGCTATTAGTTTCCCTTGTGGTCTCGGATTTGATCGAACTCCAATTGAGAGAATCGTAGCTGCTGGACAGATTTTAAGGGGAAACAGAATGGAAGAGCGAAGGCTCTGATACCATGTAAAAACTTATTATGTTGAATTGAATTATATCTACTAAACCAAACAAGTCTCCTTTATATCGGAGATTATAGACTAGAATAAGAAATAAGCTTAAACTAAGGAAATAAACTAAACTTTCCTAAATACAATTTATTTCTTAATTCTAACTTTCCTATTCTCCACAATAGAGGTTTTGAGGAAGACTATTTTGTGGCTAGTTTCCTTAGTGGGTTGAAGGAGGATATCAAGGTCATGGTGATGATGTTTGCTCCTACAACTCTTACTCATGTCATGTACTTGGCAAGACTGCAAGAACACCAGTTGAGCAATCATTGGAAATCAGCCAACAACTTTTATTCCACTGCCAAATTCATATCAGCTTAATTTCCAGACACAAACTTCATCCTATTCCAAGTTTAACACAACAACTAGTGATCAGTCTAGTTTCAACAAAGCAAGTATTGTGGTGTCAAATCAAAATTCAAGTGACTCCAAACTTTTTTGAGGTCAGAGAGCAAACAAATTCAAATTTGGCAGTGAAACAGGAAGCACGGGTACATTGCAGAAGCTTACTTGGAAACAAATTGAGGAAAGAAAGAGGAAAGGCTTATGTTACAAGTGTGAAGGAAATTATACCCCAGGTCACAAGGAAGTTTGTCCAAAAAGGCACTCTATAATGCAGCTCACTGAAGAATTATGCCAAGAGAAAGAAGAAGAAAGTGAGGAGGAGCTAATGTGTCTTAGTGAGTCTACTTTGTGTGCCATTGAGGTTAGGTCATGTGATAAGACTTCAAGAATCAGGGGGAAGCTTAAAGGAAGAGATATTTCTATACTAATTGATATTAGGGCAACAACCAGTTTTTTAGACACCCAAACTGCCAAGTCCTTGGGTTGTGAGACGATACCAGAGTCTCCAATTCAGATTGTAATGGAAAATGGAGCAAAGGTCCTGATCAATGTGAGTTGTCTAAGTTCAGCTTCAGGTTCAACAACATGAGTTTGTGTCCAAAATGAGAGCCATTTCTTTATGGTCATGTAATATGATTTTGGGGGTGGACTGGCTCACATCTATGAGTCCTGTAACGTTTGATTTCCATATCAGAGAAATCACCATCCAAGTGGACAACAAGGTTGTCACCTACAAGGAAGAGAAGATAGCAAAGCGAAGTTGGTAAAGTTGGTATAACTGCAGGAAATACAACAGGAACTAAGGAACGGAGAAGGGTTGTATTAGGGACAGTTTGTGCAATTATAGAACACTCAAGCAACTATGTCTATTCAGGAGGGAAAAGTTAAAGAAGATAGATCAGGTCTTGAGGAACTGCTGTAGGAATTCAAATGCATATTTCAGGAACCTAGCAGTTTACCTCCGAGGAGATGCCATGACCACAACATTCCCTTGATACCAAATGAAACACAACCAAGCTTGAGACCCTATAGATACAATCATTTGCAGAAGGAAATAATAGAGAAAATGGTGGACGAAATGCTTCAAGCTGGGTTGATCCAGAACAACACCAGTCATTTTGCATTCCCTGTACTTTTAGTGAAGAAGAATGATGGCACATGGAGATTCTGTGTGGAATACAAAAGACTAAATGACCTGAAAATCAAAGATAAATTTCCTATTCCTGTTATTGAAGAGCTATTGGATGAACTCAGGGGAAGAAGTTGTGTCTTTTCCAAGATAGATCTTAGAGCTGGTTATCACCAAATCAGACTTAAAGAGGGGTAAGAACACAAAACAACATTTAAGACACGCAATGGCCATTATGAGTTTAAGTGATGCCATTTGGGCTCACTAATGCTCCAACAAGTTTTCAAGCACTCATAAACCATGTTTTTAGAGAATACTTGAGGAAAATGGTGTTGGTTTTCTTCTTTGATGATATTCTGATTTACATTGCTAATTGGTTTTTCTCAAACTCCAACAATATCAATTATTGGTAAAGTGGAGCAAGTGTGATTTTGGCAAAAACTTAGTAGAGTATCTTGGTAATGTGGTGACTAAGGATGGGGTAGCAACAGACCCTGTCAAGGTAGCTGCAATGGTCAACTGGCCTACACCAAAGACTCTCAAGGCTTTGAGGGGGTTTTTTTTTTTTGGGTTAACTAGATATTATAGGAGATTTATCAAGGGCTATGGAACTATAGCAAAGCCACTTTTGGACCTGCCTAAGAAGAATGGGTTCACTTGGAACAATGAAGCACAAGCAAGCTTTGAGCAATTCAAGACTTTGATGTCCACTGCCCCAGTTTTGGCTCTTCCAAATTTCTCCATACCATTTGTATTGGAGACTGATGCTTATGATGTGGGAGTGGGGGCAGTATTGGTGTAGAGGGGTCAATCAATTGCTTACATGAGCAGAGCATTGGGAATGAAAAGCAAAGCTCCCTCAACTTATGAGAAGGAGTTGTTCGCTCTAATCTTGGCAACCCGTAAGTGGAGACATTATTTGGGAGAGCATCAATTCGTAATCAGAATTGATCATCAAAGCCTCAAATTTCTACTTGAGCAGAGATTGACAACAATGGTGCAACAGAATGGTTTTCCAAATTGATGGGGTTGCAGTACCAGATTGAGTTTAAAAAAGAAGGGAAAATACTATTGCATATTCTCTTTCTAGGCTCCTGGAGAGCTATGTCAAGCTACATCTACAATGATTCCCAAATGGGTGTAGGATCCAGAGGCACATGGGTTGGTTACTCAAGTTTTGTTAACTCCTGACACATTACCTGACTATATATTGAGCCAAAGAGTTCTGTGATTTAAGGGTAAGGTATATGTGGGGCAAGGGTAACAAGTGAGACACAAGATTATGGAAGAATTGCACACTTCTAGTGTGTGGGGGGGCACACAAAGAAGAATTCAGGATTATTTTTATTGGCCTGCAATGAACAAGGAGATTGAAAAAGTAGTAAAGAGTTGTGATACTTGCCAAATGTGTAAATCAGAAAACACAGCTTACCCTGGTCTTCTTCAACCACTATCCACTCCTTCGAAACCATGGCAGCACATAGCAAGGGATTTTGTGAGGGTCTTCCTAGATCCAAGGGATTTGATAGCATACTAGTAGTGATAGACAGGTACACGAAACATGCTCATTTCATTCCATTGTCTCATCCATATACAACACTAACTATAGCTCATAAATTCTTGTAAGTGGTTGACAAGCTCCATGGGTTACTCGAGTCAACAGTGTCTGACAGGGATAGAATTTTCTTTAGTAAATTTTGGCAAGAGCTCTTTTGGTTGTGGGGTACCAAGTTGTGTCTCTCTACTGCATACTATCCACAATGTGATGAGCAGTCAGAGAAATTAAACCAGTGTTTGAAAAATTATTTAAGGTGTAGGTGTCACCAGTTTTCCAAACAAGTGGTGGTATAATACTAACTTCCACACTGCCTTGAAAATGGCTCCCTTTGAGGCTTTGTATGAGTACCAAGCTCCTCAATTAGAAATTCCTAAGGTTCTGCATCACAAGCAATTGGTGGCTGAGTTGCTCAAAAGCAATCTACAGGAGGCTCTGGCTCGAACGAAAAACCAGAAGGACAAACATAGAACAGAAAGGCAATTTATGGTGGGGGAAGTGGGTCTACATGCGATTGCACCCATATAGACAGTCTTCTGTGTCTTTGGGAAGAAACATGAAGTTAGCAGCTAAGTTCTATGGTCCCTTCCTCATTCTGGAGAAGGTTGGTTCAGTTGCTTACAAGCTCAAGCTCCCTGATGATTCAAAAATTCACTCAGTGTTTCATGTTTCCCTTTAGAAGAAGCAGTTGGGCAATATGAACAGACTTTTTACAGTATTACCTCAAGTCGGTCAATTGAACCTAGAACATTTGGCTATTTTGGATCGGAAACTGATTAACAGGAATAATGTTGGGGTGCTCCAGGTGTTGATTCAATGGTCCTACACAGCCCCAGAGGACGCTTTCTGGAAAGATTGGTCAGTGATTTAGAAGCAATTTTCAGATTTTAATCCTTGAGGTCAAGAATTTGATATGGGGAAACTATTGCTATAGATTGGTCTAACGGTCATAAATATTGGAGAAGAAGAAAGTAGCTACCACGACGTTTAGGTTAAGTGTATGTGTTCTTTAATCGATGTGTTTCAATTAGTTAGCAGTTTAGCTACGACGTCGTTTAGATCATCACCTTCGTTAGCCTAACGGTCGAGTTAGTTGAGTCTATAAATGTATTATGTTAGTTACTTGTAACAAATTATAAAGCTGTAACAATTTAGCCCAAATGGGGGGTTGAATCAATAACACTGATCTTTTGATCTTTGGTTTTGTGTTCCACAAAGAGGGTGTGTGTGTGTGAATCTGTGAAATTAGGGATTTGAGAGCAATTTGCAGTTGAGTTGAGTTCGATATAGATGCATTGATCCCGGTTTGCAGAAGGACACCTAATTGCCCACAAATTTGATGAACTTTTAGACTGGCATTTTCTTAGTATTTAGCCCTTAATTAGGCCTCTGTCTTGTTTTAGCAGATGTTAACAATTTTTTTTATTTTGTT
The DNA here is from genome assembly GCA_036897625.1 of Pelargonium cotyledonis. Taxonomy (NCBI): domain Eukaryota; kingdom Viridiplantae; phylum Streptophyta; class Magnoliopsida; order Geraniales; family Geraniaceae; genus Pelargonium; species Pelargonium cotyledonis. The sequence goes on along the minus strand of JAYMTA010002539.1, from coordinate 7,995 downwards.
TTGCCCACTCAACTAGTTACAACAAGTTATAATATGTCATGTCTTTATTTTTGTACACTTTAATAATGTGGTATACGTGGGGCTGCCACATCGGCTTCCAGCCTCTAACAATAAAACAACACGTTTCATTTATTTTTCAACCTGACAACCAAAAATGTCGTCATTTTGGTTTTGACTGATTGAAAAATAAATTAAACGTAGCGTCAGGCCCACGAGCACCACCTTTTTGACGTGTACAAAATGATGACGTGGCATGTTGGAGTGGGTTAAATTAATAAAAAAATGTTAACAAGGGATTAAACAAGTCACAACGCTAATTAGGGGATAAACAAATGTCAGAACATGGGAGGCCAAACTATTTAACCCAAAGAAATATGAAATATACATAAAGGAAAAAGAATGAAAATTAAAATAAATAAAAAACATGGAAAATGAGATGCTGAGCATGTTGGAAATTTTTAGAACCTAGCATCTGTGACAAACCTGGGTACCTTCAGTGGGGGAGTGGAAGTTTTGAGAAGACAGATGTGTACAGTTGTATCAACAAGCACGGAATAAAATGCATCAAAATGGACAGGGCAATAAGAATGCAATCCCAGTAGTGCTTTTGGTGGAATCCGAAATTCATGGACTGCAACAGAGCAAGCATTCAAAGATGCATGTAAGTCAGACCTGCACATATTGCATCACATGCAGCATTTGGGGTCAAAATGACATTCAGATGGGCTTTAGATATGAAACTTTTAGGAGTATCTCATCATTTCATGGTCGTTAAAATAGAAAAGCACATAAAAAACTTTTGTTAACTCGCCTTTTCTCTGGTATGGGAGCATACATAAGTTCGAACTTCATAATAACAGAAGATGCAGATGGAGCCTGGAAATTCAATCTCGCGTCAATTGCTAAGATATGATATAAAAAATATGGAAAATTAAAATACATAAAAATCAACCTATGAACATAACCAGATGTGAACACTATCGAGCTTAGCATTGGCGAGAAGTTAAAAAAGGACCAGACAACTGGTATCAATAAAACAACCAGAAAAGTATGGTTAAAATTTAACATTAGCTCTTTTCCAAGTAAGTTAAAGTTTCAACTTTTTCAATGATGAGTTCCTTGCCTCGATATAGCTTAGGAAGTGCAAAAGCATCTTTATAAAATTCAAATGAGAGACAACACGTCTATGTGATCATGGTGCTATGGAGAGGGTTTAGGGCACACATATATATCAGGTGCTTCACAGAAAGACTGCTTTTTATTAATAGTAAACCCTCTTTTTGTCGGCTACCGATAAGCCAAGTAAGACACTAACCTTGCGGTGAGTGGGGCTACTATTTTGGAACACTTAGTTCAACTTTTGCATGTAGTTTTCTCTCTACTTGACTTTCTTGATCGTATAAATCTCACTTTCCCTCAAATGTAATATCCTTTAATTATATATCATTTTTTTTTTTACTATTATTACACAGTTGTAGAGATCAATCTCATGTTCAAACAGGAAAACTATGAAGTTGTGAACCCATGATAAACAAAAACAAAAGCTTCCATATTTGATATTTCCCTCTTTTAAATGCCATTATATGTGTTTGTGTGTGTGTATATTGAGAGAGAGAGAGAGAGAGAGAGAGAGAGACCTTATTAGAACTAAGTGGAAGGTTGAAAGCAACCAATAGAGATAAAAGAACATCCTGCCTTGCATATTTGATCCGGAATGGCTGTGTTGAGAAACTGTTTTCTACATCATTAATCCTCCATACGTCACATACATCATCAGAAAGATCAGGACCTGCAATTTAACAGGATACACGTAATGCATTTGTTGAAGTGGGTAATAAAGTCCCACATTGAATAAATATAAAATGTAAAAGCCCAAACCCTACTAATAAGATTGACCTTATAGTAGTGAAAACTCATATAATTATAAGGAGACCAATATAAAATTTAGCATGGTATCAAGGCATGTCTTGATCGTGGACTTGTCCTAAAGATGACCTATTTATGTTGCATCTCCTTGTGGTGTCTAGTCCGCTTGCAGATGGACATGTCTGTAGTGGCCCATGTGTGGAAGAAAAACACATACACGTGAGGGGAAGTGCTGATTAGAGGAGTGTTGAAGTATGTACTAAAGTCTCACATTGGATGTCTATGAAAGTGGGGAGTCTTGAAGTGTGTAAATAAGAAATGTATGAGCTACATATAATATGGTGGAAGTGAAACCCTACTAATAAGCTTGAGTTGAAATATTTTTCCATATAAGTTGTACTCCTAAACATAATGCAACATACTCCGAATAAATTATGTGTTGATGCAACCGAGATATTTAAAACTACATATGAAAGGCATTCAAGATTCCAACCTTATTTTATGGTTTCAATTTTTTAGATTAACCATAACCACTATTGGAAATTACTTTAGTTTTATACTCACAACTACACGGACTCATGTAAATTTGATAAATTAGCAAAACATATCATCTATAGAGCCACTACCCAATTCTAAGAAACTGCATGGTTTGTATCTCAGTGTAAAAGTTAACTTTATTTCATAAAGAATAATGATTACTACCGCTGAAGTAGATAGAATTAAATTAGAACCAAATTCCAACTTGTTTAAGTTAGATTAGAATTTGAATAAATTCTTACGTTCTCTATATAAGCAGTCTCTCTGTACTTAATATGGGTTACTCATGAGGTTGGTATGCGTTGCAACCAAATTTATCATTTTGTGCTTCACAAACATAGATCATGTAGGCCAGATACCTCCAGCTCTATCAGTGTTTCAAGTCATTTTCTTTTATCCCGCGTTTTCTTGCTGTAAAACAAATTTAGAGTTTCATCTATGAATTCTAAATTTGAATATAAATTCATTTTTTCTCCTTACAACTAGAGAGGCTCATTTTTCAACTAATTCAAGATTTTTTAGTCATTGGGAGGCCATCAATTGAATTCCACAGTGCATAAATTGAGCTCCTAGGAAAGGATTGCTATATGAGAACACTGAGCATACATAAATTTCTAGCCATTCAGATTATGACTGAGCAAATTCTCCTTCAGTCAGACACTCTAGTTTTGGGTTTTGAATATTTGGGATAGCTAAAGACGAATAGTTGTTAACCATGAGAAAATACAAGATAATAAGATTTGCCCATTTTTGCCAATAAACTTTTAACATAAATATCAACTGGTGATTCTCTTAAAAACTATTACTCCTTCGCATACGAACAAAAATAACGTAGATATAAATATACATTCATCATGCTAGAGACTCAAAGAGAATAATCATGGTGTCTAGACTTTTTGGAGTTCTCGTATTGAACATCCTACCCACATCTATGTCAAAACAAGGTGTCTGTGTCCATAACCTAATATCATAAAATGCATGCAAATGTTATACACTGGAATCAAATGTAGATTTTTTTACTAGAAAAGGCATCAATAGTTGTACAATTTCTACCTAAAACAAGAAGAAACAACCAACATAACAGAAGCAGTTGACTACCTTCATATTGAACAACTTTTGCCGGAGTTACTGGAGAAGTATATGCATCATCCTCCCATCTCATTGTTATTTTAATTTGATACCATCTAAAGCATGAAAAAATAGTACATCATTTTATGATTTCAATAGAACATGAAATAAAATAAGCAATAAAATAAGAAACAAAAATGCTCATACCCTTGTTGAAAAAGGTCAAGATTGTGAAACCTGTGTATGTATATGGCAATCTCCTGTACAATGTCAACCATAGATACTTGCGCAACCCAACCCAGGTGTCAATTCACATCATGTTTATTGATGAAAATTTATAAAAGGTAATGCGCCACCCAAGATGTCGAGATACGTTTGGAGCTCAAAAACCTTTGAGCATGAACCCTCATTTTGCAACCAAAACTAACTAACAATTGTAAGACTTCCTTCCAAATATCCACACACTTCAGAAACTTTTTTTATTTTATTTTTTTGAGCGGACTTCGGAAACTTTTAATTTACAACTTAATCAAACAAACTGACTTCAAACTCTGACTCTCCCTCGCCTTCTCTGTTTTCACGGTATTCTTGCATTTATTTGTCTTCCGAAGCACAAGAAATATTTGCAACTGCAGAGGGCAATTGATATTCCAAAGTGAGACTAAATATCCATGAGAAGTATGAAACGATGAAATTGGTGAAGAAGCTAAAAGCATGAAAAAGAAAAGTTTACAGGCATCATAGGTTAATTTCTAGATGGACAAAGAGATTATCCAAACAAACAAAACGATAATACTTCATATTCAAGGACCTAATTTAAAACATTTACATTGAAGGTTCATCTAAATATCAGTTTATTGTCTTAGCATGTACGCATTTTTTCATAAACAATGCTACTCTTAGTCCAAAGTTACTAAAAGAGGCGCTACCTCCATTCCGACAACAGAAATTGCATTTTCTTCATTCAGGATCCATACCAATAACCATTTTTACTCCAGAATCATGTTCAAACTCAAAAGTTGTCTTTCTACACCATAACTAATTTAACAGACACGATCGCATGCATCCTATAAAATAAATAAAATCCAACCCACGCCATCACTTTCAATTTATAATTGCAATTTAAATTCAAATCTACACCCAAAAAATTATAACTAGCTCCACAAATCAATGGTTAACTTAAAGTATAACAAAACCGCATAGCTAATATGCAACGACAATTACATCATCAAAAGGAAAAATATAGATGAGTTGAAGAAGAACAATGTGATAAATGAATGTTTTTAAGTATTATAAAATCTAAGTGAATTTTCCATAGTTCAATTGCAGTTCACTTTATGATTAGTTGAAGGACCTATCGATGAAACAATTACATGGCAGGGTCAGTCACTTATTAATTCTTTGTCTTATTTGGCAACACATATGCATTCCTAAACAATAATGCCACTCATTATCTGAAGTAACCAGGAAAAAGATTTTGCCCCAATTTCGAATCGAAATTCATACCACATTCTGCTCGTGAATCAAAATCACAAAAAGACAATTTCCTTTCAAGTGTCATTACATTCAATATCAGCTATAATTCAATCTATCACCTTCGTTTTCTACATGTTAATATAAAAAAATATATCTATAATAGCAAGTTTTTTTCAAATGAAGCTACAACAAAACCAAATCAACAAGCAATAATGACAACGGTAGAGCATCAAAATGATGAAACTCTGGTAAATGCATATAGATTGAAGAAGAACGTGTAAAAAAATTAGGATAAGAAGATCAAACCGTGGTGGGATCAGCTGATATTTTGTCCGTGTCGTAAGGGTTTTGTGGTTTCGTCTTTCAAAGCATGAGATGGATTTGATTAGCATAAACAAGATTGATCTCGTTGTGGAAAATCGATGACAAATATTGAATATATCCTTGTGCATTTTTCCATTTTGATAATCTTTAATAACCATTTGTAAATTTAAGAAGAGATAATGGTTCATTAATTAAGTTTTTTTTTTTTTTTCAATCTATTTGTTTTATTTATTTTTAATTTTATTAACTGTAGACTTGTTTCAAGCTATTATGCGTTTCGGATTTCTTTAGAGATCTCAGGTTCGAGTATCCTATGAGGTGCAGTTATAAAAAAAATTATTATATGTAGATATCATGTGTGGTATCACGTCACCTCTATATTGACACCTCATAATAAAATAGATAAAAATTATTACATGTAGATATCTTGTGTGGTGCCACATCACCTTTATGTTGACACCTCATAACAAAACAGATGAAATAAATAACGGTCTCACATCACCTCTATGTTGATACCTCATAACAAATATGATAAAAATTATTACATGTAGATATAATGTGTGGTGTCACATCACCTCTATGTTGACACCTCATAACAAAATAGATAAAATATATAACGGTGTTAGAGTAGTTACTACTTAAACTATCTAAACTTTAGATTGACTATCAAATTGAATAAAATTTCAAATTAAAGGTTGAACCTCATAACAAAACAGATGGAATATATAACGGTATTAGGATAGTTACTACTTAAACTATCTAAACTTTAGATTGAGTATCAAATTGAATAAAATTTCAAATTAAATACTATTTAGACAATTTGATCAAACTTCGACTTTAGATTGAGTGTCAAATTGAATAAAATTTCAAATTAAAGGTTGACACCTCATAACAAAACAGATGGAATATATAACGGTGTTAGAGTAGTTACTACTTAAACTATCTAAACTTTAGATTGAGCATCAAACTGAATAAATTTTCAAATTAAATACTATTTAGACAATTTGATCAAAATTTGATGACCAAAATGATCATTGTCTCATTTAAAAGTAATTTTGTATTGTTTCGAAATTGACAAGAGCTCTAAAATAAAAATATATAATCGATCTTTTTTCAACAACAAAAAATACGGTGTCATATTCTCAACACATTTATGGTGTGTATGTGAACCCTTATTTCATTTGAAATGCTGAATTTGAGTCAAAAGAGGTGTTTGGGAACTGCAAGAATTTGGATTTGGATTTGAGTGAAATCCATTGGCATTCAAAACATGCTTAGAACATGAGATTTCAAATAACAGCTCATACCATGTCATTTGAAATTCTATGATTTTCCAAACATTATATTTGTATTTGAAATACAACATTTCAAATACAAAATTTCAAATGACGAATTTCATATCAAATCCATGTTTCCAAACGCAACCTTAGTGTATGTTTAGAAACTTCATTCTCCTTTTGTCTTAGTCTAGTTGGATTAATGAGCCAAATCACGCCTAGTGTTTGTTTGTTTCCACTACAACCCTTTTATAAGGAGGTGACACATAATATGCATGTCTTGAAAGAGATGATTGTCACATAAGTAGTAGCATAAGATTATTGTGTTGTGATTAATGAGAGTAATAAGAAATAATAAAATAGTTGCAGGCAGCATGCACATGAAAGTTTTAACAAGTAGCCCAACAACAAACCTCTTGAAGTGGTGATGTGGTGGAGGAGGATGACAAAGAAGTTTGGGAGTATGTGTGGCAATGTAAGGTTCAACCTAAAATCAAGTTATTCTGGTGGAAGACGATCACGGCTTGCTTGTCGGTCACTTCAAGACTCCGACAAAAGGGGGCTGAAGTAGGAGAGAGCTGCGCGGTTTGTGGTCGAGGTCAAGAGACGATAAAACACGCCTTATTTGACTGTGTGGAGGCAAGGAAGATGTGGCAGAAAGGTGGATTGGAGGGCTCAGTAAGTGGGGTGGATGGAGTCTGGGAATGGATCAGGTGGTTGGGGCGAAACTGTGATGGTAAGGAAAGGGCTAAGGCACTGTATATAAGGTGGGGACTATGGAAAATGAGGAACTTTTAAAGGTTTAGGAAGGAAAAGATAGTAGTGCGGAGGACGTGTGGAACATGGCGAAGGGGACTCGGATGGGTTGAGATGAGGCCAACGTGGTGGATGACATGATCCGACCGGTGAATGGGAGTGGAAGAGTTATAGGGCGGCAGAGTTGGAGCAAACCAACATAGGGGATCAAGAAGATCAATGTGGACTGTGCCACTTTCGGGGAAGACGGCAGGATGGGTGGTGCGGGACGATAGGGGACGGTGGTGTGGAGGTGGGTGCAGAAGGTGGCGTGGAAGGAACCGGACAACTCAGATGGCGAAAGTGATGGTGGTCCGTGAAGCAGTTTAAAGGGCGAATGATAAGGGTTGGGCCCGGGTAGTGGTGAAGTGCGACTCACATCAGACCTCAAGTCAGGGTCCGAGTTGCCTAATATATATGGGATGCTTTTAGATGATTGTACTTATTTAGCTTCCCGTTTGAAGAATCTAGTTTTCTCTTTTGTTCGTAGGTCACGAAACTGCTCATAAAATAGCAAGAGCGTCTTGTTCATGGTCTGGCCTAGTTACGTGGGAGGCATCCCAAGTTCCAGCTTGTATCTCACACGTTTTGAGTATGAACTAATGAAAGGCTAAGGTGTTTACAATAATAATAATAATAATAATTATTATTA
>JAYMTA010002538.1:0-16292 GCA_036897625.1 Pelargonium cotyledonis | reverse complement strand
CGGTTGATCTTTGTTTTTTCAAGAATGGTCCGGTTTTATTCCGTTGCCTTGTCGGGGCTAGGTCGTGCCGAGGCCCCGTCTTCAGTCACGGAGTTTGAGATTATTACGATTTTGAAAGATTCCACGTCAATAGGGCATTCTAGAGAGAAGCTTATCCCTTTAGTTTGGAGTAGATTTGGTTTAGGTTTTGGACTTTGTTTTATGCGTTTGTTTTCGTTTTGTTAGTCTTCTCTCTATCACCTTATTGTACTTATCTTTCTTAGAATATTATCATTTCTTTCCGTTCAAAAAAAAAAAAAACAATTCAAAGACTTTAACCGAGTACTCCATTTAAGTGTGATTAATTAATGAAATTCCGGACATACTACTATTCAACTTATAACACCATATCCTTCTATTCTTTAAACTTAAATGCACAACTTAAGAACATCAGCCAAACTTAGTACTTAGTTTCAAAATGAGTAATGTTCCGCTGTATTTTCATCTTAAAATGTGTTTTTTTCCTTAAAAAAATTGTTCATATATAAATTATCAACAATATTTTTATAATAAAATAGTCAATAACTCTTAAATTCCAATATTTATAATTTTTTTCATCATATATTAAGAAAAAAAAAAACTAAAACATTTATTTTAGAACAACATAGTAGTGTAACATTTATAGAGAATGGGCCACCAACCAATTCATGATCAATCATGCTCCCAACCAAAAGGCATAAACTATTTGACATAATGGTCAAATGTTTGGTAGCATTAAAGAGTCTCAATTATTTATAGCACGTGTTTAACACCTCCAAAAGAGGCGCGTGAGAGTGGTCCAAAAGACAGTGATTAAACTGGATAAGGCGAATACATTTTGGAGTTGGGGCGAGACGAGAGTGACCGAACCTTCCAGCTCTCAGCCAGCACACACACACACAACACATCTGTAAAAGAAACATCTAGAAAACCATTCATTATTTATTTAATAATGCAAAAAATATAAATAGAATCTGTGGCTACGGTTAACGCATCGCCACGTGGCAACAGCCCATCAGAAGAAAAACTGTTTATTTATTTAAATTTTTAAAAGAAAAATGGTTTTGATTGGTTGAGAAACTCCTCTGACTTGTGTGGTAAGAAATGACAAAATCGTGGGAAAACTGTTTCAAACTTTCTCGGGAAAATTAAAATTAAGAAGAAAATTCTATATAAAGGAGTTGTTTCTATCGGTGACGGATCTTTCTTCTTTCCCTTCCTTAAATAAAAATATTTTTTTTATTATTTTTTTGAAAATAATAGGAGGGTTTGAAGTTTGATGAATTGGGTTATGATTCTTTTCCAGAGTTGAAGCAATCTTTGTTTAAAATTTTTCTCTTTTCCCCATTTCGTTGAAGGATAAAAGAGCCTTCTTTTGTTTCATTCGGGCTTGAAGAAGGCTCTGTTGTGGGAAAATATCTGTTTCCTTGTTGGGTTTTGGGTCTGCGGAGATGGTGATCCGGTGGTGGATATCGGCGCTGCAACTGACGGAGCTTTTCGTGAGTACTTTGGTTCATTTGCTATATGGGTTTTACATTTTCAGCTCCGCCGTGGCCGGTGATCTGTCGCAGGTGCTGAACGATTTGTTCTCCAAACACAATGCCAACATTGTGGTCAAGGACGATGAGCAGCAACGGAAATCGAACGTTGATCATCTTCCTCCTATTGTGTTGGTTCATGGAATCTTCGGATTCGGCCAAGGGGTGCGTTTAATTTTACAGATATGGAAACAAAGAGAACCAATTTTTGGTTTTTTTTTTTTGAAACTCAGGTTTTAATTTTCCATTTCTGGTTGCAGAAGCTCGGAGGCTTGTCGTACTTTGCCGGCGCCGAGAAGAAGGACGAGAGGGTCTTGGTCCCCGATTTGGGGTCTCTAACCAGCATATACGACAGGTGGGTCATGGGGGGATTGAAAGTTGAACCGATTTCTGGGTTGTCGTTTTTCGTTTGTTTTTTATATGTCGAAGCTTAAGAGGCTTCGTTAATGGGGTTTTGGGTTTCAGGGCTCGTGAATTGTTCTATTACTTGAAAGGTGGGCGAGTTGATTATGGGGAAGAGCATAGCAGAGCTTGTGGCCATTCGCAGTTTGGTCGGGTTTACGAGCAAGGTTAAATTCATAGATCTATGTTTTGGCAATTTCAGTTTTTGTGTTTTGTTGAATAAAAATGTGAACTTTATTGAATTCTGTTGGCTTAGTCCTTTTGTTGAATACTTGAATGTGTTTGGGACTGCAGGGCACTACCCAGAATGGGACGAGGATCACCCAATACACTTTGTTGGGCATTCGGCTGGAGCTCAGGTGGTTCGTGTTTTGCAGCAGATGCTCGCTGATAAGGTTGGTTGGTTTTTTACGGATCAAATCATGGGAGTAGATTTGATTGCCTTGTATGTTTTTCTTAACGTTTATATGTTCATATTGGCTTCAGGCATTTAGGGGGGATGAGAACACTTCTGAGAACTGGGTACTAAGCATAACCTCCTTGTCTGGTGCCTTCAATGGGACTACAAGAACCTACCTGGATGGGATGCAGTAAGTTACATTTAAAGATTGGCATAGACTTGTAATGATTACATGAAACATCAAACTTTGTTTGTTGTACAAGAAAAATGTTGTTTGGTGAGAAATGATAATCATTGTTATACGAGTTATCACTGTTTTGCATTTTGTGTTTGTTATATCTTGATTGGGCTTCAGCATGTTAAGTCTGTTCTGCTTTGTCGGTTTAGGGCAACCAAATAATATCAGGAACCTAGCGTTTGACATAATGATTTCAACTTGTTTTAGGCCAGAAGACGGGAAAAGCTTGAAACCCATATGTTTGCTTCAGCTGTGTCGCTTGGGGGTGATAATCTATGATTGGCTTGACATCTCCTGGCTGAAGTCCTACTACAATTTTGGGTTTGATCACTATAACATGTCGTGGAGGAAAATGGGTATTTCGGGTCTTGTCGATTGCCTATTAGGGAATGCAGGGCCGTTCGCTTCAGGAGATTGGATTCTCCCGGATCTTACCATTCAAGGATCTATGAGGCTGAATTGCCATCTACGTACCTTCCCCAACACATATTATTTCAGCTATGCCACCAAGCGTACTACGAAGGTCATGGGTGTCACAGTTCCTTCTAGTATCCTGGGAATTCACCCATTGCTCTTTATTAGAGTCTTGCAGATGAGCCAATGGTGCCAACCTTCTGATGTCTCTCCCCCTTTTAAAGGCTACAGGTGCGTTTTTGTACTGGGAAACATTCTCCAAACCTAATAGCATACTTGCTTTCTGTCAGCACTGAGTTTGGTGTCAAGGAATATATATCTAATTGATTGTATTGAATCATTGGGTATGTAGGGATGAGGATTGGTATGACAATGATGGAGCGCTCAACACTATATCCATGACTCACCCTCGTCTCCTTATTGAACACCAAAGCCATTTTGTTGTAAATGATCGCGAGTGCCAACCAATGCAACCTGGCATCTGGTTCGTTCCACTTCTTACACTCATCACCAATTTTATAATCACCAGCAAACTTATGTTTATAGTTCAAAGATAGAGTTTGATTCCAGTTATATGGTCATATTCACAATTTTATTACAATATTTCATACCGTGCATTCGTGGTACTGAAGAATGAAAAGTTAAAACAGTCTGATCACGAAATGGCAAATTGTATAGAAATAGAAGCTATTCTAGATTATGATATCACTGGCTCACTGCAATGCTCTCCATTCGTGTGCGTGTGCCATTTTTTTAAGCCAAATAGAGACTAAGTAGTAGGAAAGTGAACTTATGGCATTTGATTGTTTGCAGGTATTACAAGATTGTTGAAGGCGATCACATTCTGTTCATTGTAAATAGGGAGAGAGCAGGAGTGCAGTTTGATCTGATATACGACAGCATTTTCCAACGCTGCAGGAAACACGTATTTAGGAGGATTCCACCTACAATGCCGAACCAAGTCAGCCATTAGTTTAGAGTAACCAAACCCAAGAGGGAAAAAGAAACAGAGGGAAAAGAAAACAGGAGAACAAAAACGAAAACGAAAAAGAAGATTGTATCAACTTGGTCTAATAGCTCTCTTTAGGCATTGATGATGTATATGTCATTTTTTAACTGTTCTCATTGTCATGGCACCTACCCAGGTTCATGTTATCTGCAATTATTTGTAGCTCTGTGAAAGAAACTAGGTATCAGTAACATGGATTTTTTGGGTATATGATCTGACAATTTTGAGAAACTATTTTCTTAGTCCATGGAAGGCTAATGAAGCTGAATTCATGAACATTCATTTTATATGATTTATAGTTCTCCTTCAACAAATGCTGAAGTAGGAAAGTAGCATTTTCTTGGCACTTTTTCAAGTATGCTCACAAATTCTACACATTCATTTTCCAGGATGTTGAGGTATTGGGACGAAATAGCAAGATTTTGCTGCTGACAAAGAACTTCATAGTCTAGCGAACGCATGAATAACCCGTATCATAAAACACCCGAACAAAAGTAAAAGAATTGCTAATTTTTTAACTTTATTTTATAAGAAAAACATATTTAAGTGAAGTAACATAGTTTTTTCACTCACAATATTATTAGTTTTTCTAAATTAAATTACCTATTTAAATTTAGCAATTTTGATATTGGCTGCGGGTCTAATGCTTTACTTCTCCGATGTTTAAGTCATAAATATTGAACTTTTCTTTTTCATCGTTCAAGATTCTTCTAAATTGACGGAGATGTTGCTTTTATACAAAATTATATGCTATTTATTATATAAAAATGTGACAAATTAGTTGAAATCTAAAATTTAAGTGTATACAATGAATTTATAAGCATAATTTATACACATTGAACTTATAAAATTTATGTTAATTCACAAACATTTTACTAGTAATACATTTAACTTGGGAAGTTAGATTCTCCCCCATTTGTCTGCTCCATATCTTCAATTAACTAAGTAAATGTTTTTATTTTTAATTTTCGTAAAATCAAATCTCATTTTCATTGCTTTCTATTTCCTTTTAACGAGAAAAATGCAGAGAACCAGTCTCCACCTCCACGTATAAATATGCATGCACTAGCTCCAAAACCCTTGGAGAATCATCGTACCAAATCAAAACACAACCAAAAAAATGAGTCCCGCCAATGGCTACTCCAAACCCACCGCGCCCAATCTCTCGCCGGACTTTGTGGTCAATCTTGATCAGTAAGTTACCAATATTAATTTACGAGTTTTTTCACTATTAATTCTAAATTAATTGTTGATTAAAAATATGAATTTGACGGCGCAGTGGCGATCCGACGATGTACGAGCCGTTCTGGAGGAAGATGGGGGACAAGTGTACGGTGGTGATCTCAGGCCACGAGCTGATGAGCTACTTCAGCGACAGAGGGAACATGTGCTGGTTTCTGGAGCCGGAGCTGGCTCAGGCTATCCGGCAGCTGCATGGTGTGGTGGGCAATGCGGTTGCCGGAGAGGACCGATATGTGGTGGTGGGGACTGGGTCGACTCAGCTGGCTCAGGCTGCTCTCTATGCACTGAGTTCCGGTAAAAATGAAACAGAGCCAGTCAATGTTGTTTGTGCGGCTCCTTACTACTCGGTCAGTACCGTTTTTTTACTCTCTAATTATTTACTGAGCTTGAATTTTATAATTTTATATTTCAATTTCTTGTATCTTAATTAGATATAATCATTTATGATAAAGATTGCTATGTGTTTATATGGTTGCAATATTTGAAAAACAGGATAAGTTAAATCGATTTGTTGATATGTTGCATAATATGTGACAACAAAGAAACTTCTAAAATATATTGTTGATGATTATAACTCATATAATAGATTATGTTGTCATTTTAGTTTCAAATTTTCAAATGCTAGATTAAGAGATTGATTATTTAGCAATCCAAAAAATTATGACACTCTTTTAGTCAAATTTTGACAAGTTTGAAATATAAAATTGTCACACAACTACATATGTTGAAAGATGGGGCTGGCACACATGAACTATCTGCTTGTTCACGTTATTTGTTGTGACGTCTGAACTAAACGTTCGACTTTATCTAATCTCATTTTTCACTCAATGTACACCATGTTTCTACATTAAGCAAAATTAAAGCGGACAATTTGGATCAGAACTGAAATTTTATTTTCAAAAGTTAGTTCAATCGACCACTTTCAGGTCATATTTATGTTGGAGAAAATTTTGGACACAGTAAAGAAGCTCTTCCCCGTGGAATCAGAGTTAGAGACGTTACCAACCTGAAATCATCATCTCTAGGCTGTATGTCAGAGCAAAGCAAACTTTTTACTCGCTTTTTAAAAAATTGTTTCCCAGCTGTATGCTTTAGACTAGAAATCACAAAGAATTTCACCCTATAGGGGAACAAAACGTGCTTGCTTGTCCAGCTGGAAGAACAGGCGTGAGCACAAAAAAGAAAAAGAGATAATTATAATACCATGAATCATTAGTTCTTGAAAATGAAACACAAATTAGAGAATAAAAACATGCATGTTTCTTTCTTGAGTTCCTTCACATTATATTGTTTGATGGGCGTTGCAGTCGTATCCGAACGAGTCAGATTACTTGCAATCGAAGCTACACAGATGGGCAGGAGATGCACACTCCTTCAACGAAGACGGACCTTACATAGAAATGGTGACCTCTCCAAACAATCCGGACGGTACGAACCGAGAAGCTGTGGTCAAGAAACCAGGCGGGATGGTTGTTCACGATCTCGCCTACTACTGGCCACAATACACTCCCATTACTGCTCCAGCTGATCATGACATCATGTTGTTCACCTTCTCCAAATGCACCGGACACGCCGGTTCTCGAATCGGGTAATCAGGAATCAATCATCCTAGGTTTCTTGTACTCTTGTCTTGTCCTTTTTAGTAACAATTAACTTTGGTTATGGTTTTGTTATATTTTTTTTCAGGTGGGCTCTTGTGAAGGACAAGGATGTTGCTACAAGGATGGTCAAGTACATGGAGTATAACACAATTGGTGTATCGAAAGAGTCGCAGCTGCGAGCTGCGAAGATCCTAGGAGTGGTTTCTGATAGCTGCAGCGAACAAGGTTCCGATACTGACTTCTTCAAATTTGGCCGAGACCTCATGGCTAATCGATGGAACAAGTTGAGAGAGGCTGTGAAGAACAGTGAAGTGTTTAATGTCCCGACTTACGCGAGCCAACGCTGCGTCTTCACTGGAGAGAGCACTGAACCATGTCCTGGTAAGGCACAAAATCAAGTTCAAAGTTAAAACATAGGTATATCAGAATATATACATTGGTTGTTTCTTGATCATTTTCTGTCTGTGTCTGTCACAGCTTTTGCTTGGCTAGAGTGCAAGGATGGGGACTGCGAGAGCGTTTTACGAGAACATAAGATCGTGGCACGAGGAGGAGCGCGATTCGGGTCTGAGAGGAAGTATGCGAGAGTTAGCATGCTGAGCCAAGATCCGGTGTTTAACCTTTTCTTGAAGAGGCTATCAGCTATTAAGTCCGAGGAGCGCGATTCGGGTCTGAGAGGAAGTGTGCGAGAGTTAGCATGCTGAGCCAAGATCCGGTGTTTAACCCTTTCTTGAAGAGGCTATCAGCTATTAAGTCCGAAAATAATTAGTAATTCAAAACGTATGTGATGATGTTACTGATATTGTCGCTACTTTAAATGTTTATATGAACCTTGAGGATGATAAACGTGGTAATAATATTACTATATTTTAAATATTTTCTTTTCGACTATACACACATGTTTATTTTTAATGTTTAAAATGTTTGAATAATGCAAGAGAACAAGTAGAATTCATAAAATTAATTATAACATGTAAACATGAACCTCTTTACCATCATGATCAAGAATACTTTTCTGAAGTCGAAACATTGAAGTGAGGCCTGAAACTCAAGATGCTTGAGAGGTAGATGTTGATATTCTCCAATTGGGTCTTGTAATTGCACTGCAAATTGTGTTTTTTATTAACTCTCCTCTCTCGCATTCGAGTCTCACATTAGACTAAACACAATAGCTTGGACTTTTCATACTAAAATGTCAACCTTGTTAGATGAATTTCACTTGCACCATTATATTTAGTCTTTCATCTTTATATTTATCTGATGTGAAACATTTACCCACTTACAAAATGAGCCATTTCTTAAACAAAAAAACATAGCCATTTATTCTTCTTTCTCGAAATTGTGCAAGTCTTCTTTATTCAACAGGGAGCCAAATTTGTGTATATGATTTGAGATGTATTCACGATGAGCACACTCAAATTCAAATTCAAGAACACCATAAAAGAAGCTCACACAGAAAATCATTTGTTCCTCACGGTTACAAAACCAAGCTGAGGCCCACACACAAGTTTCAGCTTTCTGGGTAGCCATTTTGATATGGCTTTCTTGAATTCGTTCTCGTGCTTTGAATTTGGTCTTCTGGGTTTGTTTTTGTCTCTTACGAGGGTTCTTGATTTTGGCCTTCTGGATTGGTGAAGATAAATATATATATCTGCAAGATTGCAACTTCAACCTATGCAAGATTGCAACTTCAACCTATATATCACACCAAGTTTAAGTTATGCAATTGGTTTTTGTAGATAAACATATATAATCAGTGTCCTAATTTGTTTCCCTCATTTCAAAATTTACATTTGCACAATCTTCTAATTTATAAAGATTGTTTGTGGTTTTGTACTCCAATGTCACTTTATGACTTAATCTTTTCTCTTATTTCTGACATCAGATACTTGGCTGTGGTCACTGGTCTGCATATGTTTTGGAGTGTTTCACTAATCATCCTCAACACCTACGCTCTCTTAGCGAAGCTCTCCTTTAAGAACTACTTAATTTGGTTTGTTGTTGGTGATACGGTAAGATGACTAGCACCATTAGTTATTTCATCTTCTTTGTTTTATCGTGATTCAGTGTCATGTTGGCTCCATGTATTCGACAGAGAATGTATCACTTGTCATGTAGGCTTTCTTAATATCGGTTTTGATGCGTATTAAAAGTAAACAATATATACACAATTATTTTGCTTGAATTGTATCTCTTTCTAGATATGGTATTTACAATTGTGTCATCAATCAGTGTGAGAAGGCTGTAACTGTAATAGCCTCAACCATGGCTCTCCTGTGCTGCTGTTTTGCCTCGTTTTATGGGAAGTTGTGTAGATGTGAAGTGCCGGAGTTGATGACATGAATGTGATTTTCAGTAACTCAATGTTTTAGCATGAATGCAGTTCAGGTTGTTCTCGTTTCAATTTCCTGTAGTTGCACTTTTGTTCAACGACCCAATCAAGCTTGTTGAAAGCTTTTACAATGCATCTTTGGATTTGACCCTCCAGCTTGGCTGATTTCCTTCGCTTTGTATGCATCCAAAAGACTGAGGTGTTTCAAATTGTGCAGAAACTGGAGGACAACGCTCGGCTTCTCAGATATGTAAGTGAAGCCAGAGATTCTTCAAGGGCATCAAGAGAACTAAAAATCTTTTCTGAAGCCACCACAGCATTAGCAAACTGAGGTCTTGCTTTTCAAAAAAAGGTGATGGATCTTCACTTTTGAAATGATATTATTGTGGGAAATTAAATTTTATTTATCAATTCATCTCTCACAGATAATTTCAAGATTTTACATCATTTCAATTGCCTAATGAAACAAAAAAGATCAGGGAAATAGTCTGGGTTTCATTGAAAGTGAATAATTGAGTAACCAATAACCATTAACTCTTTCAAACCTGTTAGGAAAACAATTACAATGCACAGATAGACAACACGAATGGAGTTGTAAGATACTTTGACAAGAAATCACTGGTCCGAACTGCTTGCTTTGCAAAACTAGTACATTAACTGCCATGATTGGAAACATCAACAGGTGGGAGTGGGTTTCATATAAGCCTTAATTCGTACTCCCCAGCCATTGTTATGTATCTTACCCATGGAAGTGCCTGGTAGCCACTTTTCTCAATGATCTTCAGGTACCGAACCTACAAAAGCACGTAAACACCATCACTTGATATATCTTGCATATATCTGCCACAAAACTGTTCTTCATATGTGGTGGAAGTCAAAAAAGTACAATCCCATAATCAAGTAGGTCTACTTTATGTATATGCTTAACACTATATGATTTTTGTAAGTGCCTTCTTTCAACAAAATACAATCTAACAACAGTTAATTTTCACTGAGAATTAAATTTTCAAGGCTGGACACCAAAAGATTATACTGTCTTGATCATTCAAACGGAACGAAACAAACGTGGATACAATGAGCTAGCAACTCATTCAACCCTTGCAACTATAGATGAAGTAAAATTCAATTTGAAATCCTATATGCATTGTCTACACGTTATAATAACCAAACGAGCAAGAAATCTGAGCAATCCACTAAGATCATCATATGTTAACAATATTAAAAAAGTTCATCATCACTGAGATCAAATATTAAATTATCTTCCTTGGAAAAGAGTGCCAAGAACAACTGATATGCTCGACTGAGAAAAAGAAAGCTTCTTGTGTCCAAATATATGCTTACTATTGAAAAGTGCTTATATGAACCAATTGGACCAGTCAGATAATTTGATACAATTTGTTTCTGAGTACAATTATTGAACACATTTAGAGGTGCCGGTAGGAGTGGCAATTCGTGTTCGTAGACCGTGTATTTACCAAGGCATGATGGGCCAAGCGGTTGATACGCTTTGGATTTCCTTTGAGGTCTCAGGTTCAAGCCTCCTTGCCGACAGTATGGGGAGGGATTTATGAGTTTAAGGGAACTAACAACTAACAAGGTGACGCCCCCCACTGGGGGTGAGAAACACTGGCCTGCAAAGAGGGCCTGCTGTCCCTCGCTTAAAAAAAAAAAAAAAAAAAAATAGTTTAGTATTTTGTTAAATGGGTCCACCTGAACACGACCCGATTATTAAATGGGTTGAGTGTTATAAGACACAAATACGACCCATTTATGAGGGGGTTGACACGACACGGTCAACCGGTTTAAATAATTGGGTTTGAAATTCCACGACACGGCCTGATATATTTGACACATTTAATTACATGGGTTATTGGACACCACAATGATGCAACAACTGATAAAAATGATTTATCCATTTCTCAATACATGTTTATACGAGTGAGAGAGTACTTTGGGCAATTGACTGACAGCATAGAAAATAAGAACTGCATGTTGTGAATGAAACAACAGAACATTTATGTTGAGATAGCAAACCTGTATGCCTGAAACAGTGAAGTATGGTATCTCAAACTTCACACGAATGGGAGCTTTTCTCTCAGGAGCCCCCTCTTCTGCTGTTATACTGGGAAGACTAAACTCTGCCCTCATCATATACTCCTACAAATTTCAAATTTGCAAACAGTAATCAAATAAAAATGAAAATAGAAAATAGAAAAAACTGGTTGTCATACTGCACAATCGAATATGGTTATTGACTTATTGCAAACAAATGGTAAAATGGCGATAAGTGCAAAATTTATACCTTACCACCTGGAAATGATTTGATTTTCCAGACCAATGAATCACTTTCAGGGGCATAAGCTGCGGATCCCATAGATGTTCGAACATTTGGATTTGTAGCATCTTGTGGAACAGGCAACTCAATCTCAACGTTTGTGGCAGTGCTGCACAATTAAAATTTCATGAGTATGCATATGAACATAAATTGATTTAACATTAGAATGCCATCAGCTAGTCCAGAATTAAGAGCTATATGAACATTTAAGCAGTAACATATATTTTAATACCTACGCTCCTTGAACTGGCTTCTAGCTTTTACCGTGATCTCGATTCGACTTCTTGAATGCCTTTCAACTTGAGCTTCCACCCAGATTAGAGGCTTTACCTGGAAGCAGAAAAGGGAATAATTCAATAGAAAGCAAAAATACAGCAGAACAAGTAGAATACATAAAAATCACAACATGAACCTGTGTAGTGAGCCTATATGTCATGAGATCAAAAGATCCATCAGGAGGTACAAAAGATATGGTACGATCATTCTCAAAACGGGCCAAGCGCACACACCTAAAGCAAAAGTCAGCAACTAGGTCAAGAACTTACACCAGGAAATATCAGGGCATACTGCAGCACTGTAAACCAACACTTGGGACAAATATCATAACCAATACCATAATTTAGAACAAAGAACAAGATTACATACTGATGGAACTTGATGTCATCCAAATCAATTGCCTTTCCCTTAGTCGCTCGACCCTGCGCCTCCAATAGTACTCTATCATTCAGGCCAAGTTTGCACTCAGGCATTCCACTGGACACATAAACCAATTATGATTCGTAAGTCTGTAAGATAGATGCATCCAAAAACCAATAGAGGTATCACACTTCTTTAGTGGAGGTGGTGGGTTTGAATCTTGTTGGGTGGGGTGGGTAGGGACTATAGGGAAAGGGGAGAGCTACCTCTTGTTGTGCGACTCAGCCTATCAGGCCTATTTTTCAACACACAAGAAGTATACAAAGTGAGAACCTGATAAGCAATACTAAGAAGTTTGGAATATCCAATTTCAAAATATTGACTACATAAATAAAAAATAATTAGCAGTATCATTGGTATTCTTGCCGAAAAACAAAAATGAACCTGAAAATCCTAGACTACAGTTTCAGGGATAGAGCTATTGCATCAATTGCATGCATGTGGATTTCCAGGAAACATGTGTGACCATAGAATAGAACTATATTTGAGACGATAGAAGAATATATAATATGATCCATAAGAATAACTACAAACTAGTACAAACTGAATTAGTTTAGACTAGATTGGTCAGCATACCTCAAATATGTTCTCATCTTCAGTGCCCCGACAACATCTGACCTAATTATCTGCCCGTTGCTATTCACAAGAATATTAACACTCTCCACAACATCCAAGAATACCTGTACATACAACACAAAACTATTATCACCCAGTAACTTAAAAAATAAAAATAAAACAACCTTAAACTGTAAATCAAATAAGAACGACCTACTTCATTCTTCTTGTAACGTATCCCTTCACTGCGCCAAGACACTGCATTTGTTACAGCCATGGGAGGCCTGTGTGCAACTTCCATTCTATAAGCATCAGTCTTGATAAATTCACTAAGAATTTTTGCTTCAGTAAATTGAGGGTAACCAAAGTCCATCATTTCATCAAGTAATTCATACTGCAAACAAAGTAAAAAGTCAAAATTCAATTGAACTGTTTACTGATATCACATTTAGTTAAAGTATACCCAATCTTCATCAATGAACACTAATTGAATAAACCAGGCTTCTGTAAATTGAAAAGCTCAAAATGTTCTCTTACCACTACCACAAAGTTATCTCTAAGTGATTCCTCTTCTAACTCTTCAAAATAATGCTTAAACACCTGATATCAAGTGACAACAGCAATGTAAAATCATTCATTTTGCTTTTCAATTTAGAATTTGCCAAAATCGTATAAACAAAAGGCATAACACTCTAAATACCAATAGATCTTACATCAACGATACGGTGTAGAAAGAAAAGTAGGCTGGCGGCATTACAGTTCTGCCTCGTTGCCACCATCACGTAAACATTGGTGTGCTGTATAAACATGTAACTGACTCCATTGTCACACACAACTGGATCTTGGGACTGCGGATCCCCCTGGAAGCAGTAAAAAAGTCACAAAGACATTTACAAAATCAAGCTAAATTCCGTAGGCAAAAAGCTAATTCATATTGTTGTTTCTCTGCTACTAAGGAAGTTAATCAACTCGGAGACTAGTTCGACCAATCTCAGATACAGCAAATTCCATCATTTTCCCTCATTTTCTCAGGAACCGATCACAAACACTACCAAATCGGTGAAAGAAGAGAAGGCACACCTCTTTCTCGATGAGCTTGGTGAAGAAGCGCTCGGCTTGAACGGAGGTGACATCGCCGCGATAGTCGCGCCAGACGAGAACACGGCCCTTGATGTCGAGGAGGAACAGCGCCGAGACTGCCCCTGCCATTAGTGTTGACGCTTCCCTGTTCCCTCTCCTTCTCTAGGGTTTCGAAACGATCAGATCGAAGCAGGTTTCTGTGAAGAATTGGAGAGATCTGATGGTGAGAGACGTCGATCTGAATCTGGTTCTAGCAATTGCTGGGCTCACTGCATCAATCAGCTAACACGAAGACCATCGTTCAAGGAAGGTTCGCGGACGAGACTGTTGGCGAATTGATAGGACAGGTCGTTTATGGCCTGGTGGTGGTGGTGGTGGTGAATTGATGATCTGCGTTTGGGAGTTGCAGAAATGGAGATGGAGCTCGATTTCGCTTCCTCTGTGAGTCGAGCTCCCTAACAAGCAAAGAATGGCGGATGAGTATGATACGGTGCCGTTTCGTGAGATACGCATATCGTTAATCGTGTTGGTGCTGCTGTCCTGTCGACCCACCCAGATTTGTTTGGTTGTTGGGCTTTTGCTCTTTGTGGGTAATGATAGGGTCCAACTCATTTCTGTTAGTAGTTCACTTCTTTAGGACACTTTTTGAAATAAAAATAAGGATAATAAAATTGGGATACTCATTTTCGGTAGAAAATATAATTTAATCACTGAATTTTCATGTTTTCGTTCAATTTAATCTATGTGTATTTTTTAATTCAAAATAGTTTATGAACTTTAGTTTTGTATTTTGTTAACATGAACTAATTAAAATAAAATACAATTCAAAAGTAGTGGCGCATTTGAAACACAAATTGTATGAATGAAAATAAATTCGACACAGTTTGGCCACAATTTCTGCATCTCCGGTCTATTAACTGCATCATGACTCAAACACCATTCTGCAACTTCTTCCATCTGAACAATAACAAACCAAAACATGGTTCAATATGTGCCACAATGTAAATTATGCTAACCTTGTACACATCCTCAACAGGGTAGCTACCCTTAAGGTTGTGATCTATCACAGCTTCCAGAGCAGCCTCCGAGTTTACATCTTCAAAAATCTTATTTACCTGGACATGTATGGAAAGAGAGCTTAACAGTCTTGGACAATCAAACTTAACGATATAACACGGTCATCTTGATCAGTTTCTTACAACTGTGATTAGTGATCTCAGCTTTCTTGGCTCGAGATAGTCACAAATGAGAGCATGTTGATCGGTGATCAGCTCTGCTAGCACCACTCCAAATACAAATACATCAGTTTTGGGGCTCACCAGAAGCTCCTTCACGGATCTTTGAAATAATATGGAAGGTCAGGAATTGAGTACAATCTCTGTATTGCAGAACAAAGACATAAAAAAACTTACTCGGGACTCGGGAGGCAAGTACCCGGGTGTACCCACTAGTCTTGTAGCTATGAAATCTTCGTCATTGGCTCGCCCAACAAGCTTTGCAAGTCCAAAATCTGCAACTTATGGAAAGATCTGCTAAGTTCCAATATATCATATACGGATTATGTTTGATCTGGCATAACTTTGTGTACCAAAATCAGTTAATGTATCATGCTGCTCAACTGTGTATGTTACCACTACTTGGGAGTTACTTTCTAGCTATGCACCCACATATATAAAAGGTGCAATGGAACTTCATTTCCTGTAATGAATAATCTTTCTTCATCCCCATTAATATCCCAAGCTTGTCCACTATAAATCGCCTCAGAAACAACCTCAAATGTGTCATTAAACTGCACATTGTAAGATGTTTCATAGAAATACCCCACAGTGCCACTAACATTTGAGCAAGAACAAGGTACTCTTATAAGGTACGTAGTCTTCTCTGCTGCCACGGGTTATGGGTTCGATTTGGGATGAGTTGACAGAGTAAAAAGAGGCGATTCGTTCTTGCAGGAGACCATGATTGCTGTGGTAGAACAAGGCATCACATTTCTTAATGTTAGAGCAAGAAAACGGGCACAGATTGGAGGCAAAAACTTTAGCAAATAGAGCGGACAGTAATTGAAAATAGAGGAGGCAAAGAAGGAGATTATGAGAAGCCATAGAGGGCTTGAACATAGCTTGAGAATGAACCAGTAAAACGCCGTTGCCGGGGATCGAACCCGGGTCGTCCGGGTGACAGGCGAAAATACTTATCACTATACTACAACGACACCTCTTGGCAGTTAAATGGCAGTAATTAGAATAAATTTGAGTAAATATTAGTGTAATGTTGGGTTCTTGAGCAGAACCATACTCGTTGTTTTCAGATAATAAGCATTGTATGAGCAATTCAATTATAATCCCATGCATTAAATTCATATAGCATCTGAATATATATACATATATAGAAAGAGTAAATAGAATATGAGCCACATAATTTTTGGTTTATGC
>JAYMTA010002537.1:0-16300 GCA_036897625.1 Pelargonium cotyledonis | reverse complement strand
CAAAAAGTCTAACACAAACATAAGGAAATAAATAAAACTAAAGTATAGATATAAGATAACATAGTGACAACAACTTCATGCTCCAAAATTGAAATTCAAGAACACAAACATAAGAAAATAAATAAAACTATATGAATATGGCGGTCGGTTCGGTTTGAGCGATTTGAAATTTTTTTCTACCGCTCAATAAACCGTTAACTGCAGTTTGGTAAAAATTTAATCCGCTATAAGTTGAATTTATTTGAAATGGTGCGGTTTGAATCGGTTTGAGCGGTACGGTTCGATCTTTTGAAGACCCTTAATAATTGGCATGTGCATTGTTTAGAATGGAAAGTAAATTAATAATATTATAATTATAGTACTTGTGCTTTGATTTGACAAGCATAGGCAACCCCTTGACAATGAAGTCAATACCCAAACATGTACCACCCATCCCATCCTTTCTTTCAACAAATTGTCTATATCCTTAATTTCTCTTCTTAATTTATTTATTAAAATTACAAGGATATATTGAAGGCTAGTTTATTTACATGAAGACGTTCACGTAAGAAATTCAAAACAACGTAGTTTTGAATCAATGATTGGAAAGAATATGACTTATTTACAGCTAGGTATGTCAAAAACAAAAAACGATATAATTTTAAATAAGAGGTTGAAAAGAATATCAAAATTACGTAGTTTAAACAAAAAAAAAACTCTACACATTTCTCCTATATAAAAAATAGTTTTGATAGTTTTTCAGACCACTTATTCAAACTACACCGGTTTGAATTTTTTTTACTTACCTGTTATAGTAAGTTGACTCATCTTCATTGTACCATAATTAATGAAGGCAACGAAAACAAACCAAATAGGCTTTGCTCCAACTCAAAATTATCTACTAATACATTGAATTCTTAAGTGATTAACTTCACATTCTTTCGTTGAGTAATACAAAGAATGTGAAGATAGTTTTCATACATAAAATGATCAATATTATGTCATTATGACACTTGGTGCATATGAATAAAATTTAAATTGACATGTTGGTTTGACAAAATATATTTATTCTCTTCCTATCCAATTTTTGTCATCTAAATAGGATCCTAAATTCCTAATGAGAGACGGAGCCAATCCATCAAACAAGAAGCCTCTTGTGTTTTCTCATTCTCTCCCAGCTGTAGCTGCGGAGCAAACCAATTTCTTACGGTTTGTCCTTAGTAAAATGGGTGCTAATTTGACTAGTATATGCCTATATGAGTTGCACTAAAACTATGTATATTTAAGTCACTAGCTCAAATATACTAGGAATCCATCTGCCTTGTCTCGTCTTTCTGGTACGACTGACCTGACTTCGGCTTCTTTTGGCACTAGCGGCTTGGATGGGCAGCCGGAAAATGGAGGCACCCCGTAAGAGGTTGGGGCAACTTCAGAGGATGAAAATGACAGTAAAAGCCTCGCCATACTTCAAAACTCCGTAGTCTTAACGAATCAATTCTTCTAGATTGAGTTACTTGAAACCGATATAAAGCTTATACAAAGCTTATACCAATTAACACCCATTTTACTCTCATGGCATCATAATTTTTTTTTAATAAAAGAAAAATGGATTTATTTATTTAATTATTAGTGAATAATTGGAGGTACTAGACTTGTGGCGCTACCGAGCAGCAACCTGCAATAACAATTAAAAGACCACTTGGCAAAAGATACATACCAGAAACAAACTGTGAGTCTGTGACGACCAACCAAGCAGCCAAGTCTGTTGTCGATCTACTCCTAAGCCGTTTCTGGCTCGTCTACTCCTGCAAGAACCAAAAAGAGACTATCGGAATGGGAAGGAAATGCTTATTGAAAGACAAAACAAAAACTCTATAGTCTATACATACAACTTGAAAAGAACTCGACACACAAAATCAACACAGGTCCAAGTAATTCCTGTGAACTTGGTTCTGACACTTCTTTCTCCCAACTAAACCATACACCCAAAACCTGACACTAATACTAATTGTTTGCTGAGATGCACGAATCACAGTTGAAATCATATTCCATGATCGGGCTAGATTGGTCTTATCTGCTCATAGCCTTTTTATTCGGAAAAAATATAACTCATCAAATTCATCATTTCCTGCCACTTATGTTCTTTTAATGGCTAGATAATTGCCTGATCAAGCAACATTCATACAAGTTAAAGTTCTGAACAGTTTCCATTAAGCATACATAGATCATATGAGATCCACATACCATCACCCACCCTGATGGAGCAGTGATTATTATAATTTCTACTTAAGGCCCTCACTATGCAGTTGATTGCTGAGCAACGGCTGCAGTCTGATGTTACAACTTGTGAAGTTGAGCTATCATTCGTCAGCCTTCAAGATGGCCGATAAGGAAATGCAGGTCTAAATAATCATCGACCATATAGTACACGCTAACAATCAAAGCCCAAGACCATTCGTAAATTGCATTTTGGACAAATAATGAACATCATTTTCCAGATTTCTTCAATTCCTCCTGCTCCGAAACAAGAAAAAACGAGCCACATTGAGTAGTGTGGGGGCAGAATGATATCGATATACTAACTTTTACCAGTAACAGATTCCAAACAATTTCATCACCATTTCTACTTCATTTTATTTAATAGACAACGCATGTTTGTACAAAATCTCAATATTCCAAAAATGTCATGTGAGCAAGAAAAAATGAATTTATTTACAGTTTCTAAGAGAAGAAACTCATCTGCACCAGGAGCTATCTACAAGAATGCACATGATGTCAGTAATTCATCCTTGAAAGGTGGCAAAAATGTCATCTCAATGCAAAAACACCAACATGATCACATCATCCCAAAATTGACAATTCTGGTCCATAACCTGAAAAAGAGATCAAATTTGCATCAATGCCCACAAAGCCTTGGCTCATCCAAGAGATTGTTACATCTCTGTCCAAAAATTGACAAGCCACATGGCACAATGTTCCACTTTCCATAAGAGAAGCATTTACCAACAATGCAATGAACATAAAGAAAGTATCTCATCCATTATCTACTGGATCAATCTAACTTATTTCATAGAGGAATTTTAACATTCCAGGGTTGGAAGAAGAGGGACGCTGCCATCGTGCAACATTACCAACATTGCAGCAAACTCTAAGTGCTAACCTGTCAACCACAAGAACTCACGAAAGCCATTTAAGTGATGGTGATAGCATTTCTAAAGTTGTGTTCACGGAATCAAGTGGCAGAAATGAATTAACAACTTTCAATATCTTAGAATTCACACATTCATTTATCGCAGAAGAAACTACATTGACATAGAAATACAATGACAGTAACAGGATGAGGTAACTCCAAACACAGTGTTGTCCTCCTTAGATTTGTAGTGAAAAAGTAACATATTACTGTTATGTTCAGCAGATTTATACAACAATTAAATTCCACGTACAGGAAACTGCGTTGACATAGCATGGTAGAAATACAATGATAGTAACAGGATGAAGTAACAACTCCAATTACAGAGTTGTCTTGCATTGAAGTTGCAGGAACAAAATATTATTAACGTCATATGGAGTTTCCAGAATCATCTAACCTAGACGGCTTTCAACTAATGTAAGTAATGATGAATCCCATGGATAAAATTTTCAAAATTTGTTCTACTATATGAGTTGAATGAGAAGCCATAGATCCTTGAAAATACAAAACAAAAAGTGAGCTATGTTTTCACATCTCAGAGATTAGAAACGTACATTTGATGATTAATAAACCTTCCAAAGAACTCTGCTGCAACTCATTCATCTCGAGACTTTAAATCACTATATCTGGCAAACACTTTAGCGAACAGACATTCGGATACCAAAAATCTTGAAATTAGGAAGATTAATGCACATCTTAATTCAATGATCCACGACACCTGATCAAGAATAGAATCATTAATTAGAACAAAAATAGCCGACACATTAACATTTCAGGAGTAAATTTCAAGCAAGCACTGTAATTATCAGATTAATTCCCAATGCAAGTCATAACTCACAATATCACTCTTGCTAAAATTATAGTCATACTTACTTTTTAGCACCACAGAAGCAGGGAATCTTGTTCAACTCCAAAGGAAACTTGTAATTGTATGTAATTTCTTCACCAACAGCAATGTGCCGTTTTGCATAAATAAAAATTTTCTTTTGACCTTCAACACTTATAACCTTGGTGTAGCAATTTGGCTGCAAAATCAATTAGTTCATATAATATGACCTACCAACAAAATCATATTCAACCCCAAACTGAAAAAATAGATTTCTATATTATTTTATTCACCTACCTCACATGAATGGTTTATAAATCTAGCAATACCTCCACGTTTTGTAGCATCAACCTACACATATAAAAGCAATTACCATCAAGAAAGCCATTATGTCAATAATATCTTGAAACTTTCAACAAAAAATAATAGCAAAATGCCAATCACAACGGTAACAGAGTAAAAAGATGAAGCAACCAGAATTGGTAAACCCCAAAACAATCGAATAAAGCCAATCTAGATCTCAAGTTCCAACCAATCAGCATAGTCACGATGGCAACATTTTATGGAAATTCTCACATATTATGTCTAAAATATAAAAGAGAAATAGAACTAACTTACTACAAACATGTCTAGAACAAGTAAATCACAAAATATCACATTTGATATATTAAACAGATGCAGGGTTATATATACACAATGAATTAGTCTGTTTAGGCAGGAAATTCGCATTTCGCAATAAACATTTCTTGCTCAATGAAAAGTTATCATAATCAATAGTAAACCCACAGACAGAATTCGAGACCAGCAAACAGAAGGAAAATGAGAGCTCAAATTTTTAGAAACTACAATCGTCTTCCTTCTTTTAAATGTTCAAAGGGTGCATCTAAACCTCATTTTCAAATTGCCTTCTTACAATGCAACCATATTTACATATGCATAAATGTACTTCCATACAAAGATAAGCTAAATCCAAATAAGGCATATGTACTAACCACATAACCATCATCAAGCCTAAAAAGATAACTGCTTCCGATGCCCATCTTCTCATATTGGCGTTCACGTATATCAGATACCTGCAAAATACATAAACAAAATTAGAGGAAAACCTTGACATAAGAAGACAAACATATATATATATATATATAGGTAATGAAAGTGAACATGACACTAGGAGAATGAAATATAGTTACATTGAACACTGAAACATACTGCAATAACTAATTGAGAGATAAACTCAAATTACCCTGAGACGAATCAATTCCCCAACATATTCAATGACAAAATCCTCTGCTTCAATTGGCTCCAGCGCAACAAGACCCCAATCATGTATCTTGCTCCGTTGAAAACGTAAACGTTTTTTTCTTGCCTAACAAGTCCAAGTAAATAAATATTATATTTAAAACAAACAAATTATAAAAATCTTTGTTTTCTCTTACCTTCAACTGTGTGGCTTTCAAAAGTTCAACACCCTCGGCGGCAGCAAGAAGATTGCGCATCTTCACCCTGTTTGTTCTTGCAGAAAGACCTTTACTATTTGACCACTGAGATGGAATAATCTCAGCACCTGACAACCTTGCACGACTGTACTGAATTCCCCTCACACGAGCTCTTTCCGTAGGGCTTGCGTTAAGTGACCATGCATGCCACTCCCAGCCATTGATAGAACACCGAGCACATCCATTGGATTTAGGACAGCGATTTGACATTCTGGGTTTATTGGACTTTGTCCTTTGCACTGTATCTGGTCTGCAGGTTCCTTGCTTGGTAGCACCACTTACTACTTTCGTTATCTTTGTGGGATGTGATGACTGATCATTGTCATTATACACTAAGCGCTTTCTTTTGGGCTTAGAAACCTTTGATACTAAACAAAATACAAGGAATAAATAAGTGCAAATAATGCATAGACTTTGAACAAGCATCAATTTATTGTCACAAACACTGAAACAGATATTATCATTTTTTTGGATGTGACTAATCACTAATAACACAACTTACATTTGAGCATATTTATGGACATTTCATCAGCAAGCTTAACCTCTGTTCCAACATCATTGTCATTGATATCATTAACCTTCTGAACAACATTCCCATCCAGGATAAACGGTGAAACCTTCTCACTAGCGCACTTGATAACTTCGTCTGTGACCCTGGAATCTGGTTAATAGTCATCAATCACTATTATCATAGTATTTTATAATCATCAAGTTAATAGTCATGAACACTGTTTATAGATGAAAATAACAAAAGAAACATAAAATTATACTGACATTTTGACATCTTTTTGGACCTATCACCAGTACGCTTTCTCTTACTTCCAACAACATTACTATCAATATCAGAAATCTTTTCACTAACATTACTGTCCACAGGAAATGCTGAATCCTTCTCTCTGCTAGGTTTCTTGACAGCTTTTACCACCTTAGTATCGGAGTCTGTCTCTCGGCTAGATCTCATGACAGCTTTTATCACCTTCATATCAGAGTCTGTCTCTCTGCTAGATTTTATGAAATCTTTCGTCACCTTGGCATCAGAACCCTTCTCTCTACCAGAAATAATTGCTTTTTTCGTCACCTTGGTATCAGAGTTCTTCCCTTTGCTAGATTTTATGACATCTTTTGTCCCCTTGCCACCAGAATGCTTCTCTTTGCTTGATTTCATGACATCTTTTGTCACCTTGACATCTAGTTAATAAGGGTTAACCAGATTAGCAGGAAAACAAGTTTGTATAGGGCTAATTTCAAAACTAGTGTCATTATTAAGTAATTGGTTAAAGCACATACTTTCAATGGTTCGTGCAGCCTTTATCAATTTTTTACAACTTCGCTTCTTGGAAGATGAGTTATCAATGGACAAGCTCTTCTTGACAACACCTAGAGAAGACCTCAACCTAAAAGATGATTCACTTCGGAATTTGTCTGACCCAACATTTTCAGGAATCACAATCCCAACATCTAGACCCTCAAGCAAATCTTGAGAAGGATCCTGTTTCTTAGATTTGGACTTAGATTTACTCTCTAACCCGGTGCCACCTGAAATTACAGACAAAGAAGAACCTAATTTCCGAATTGACTTTTTCTTGCGGTGATAAGTATGCTCAGAAGGGCCCACAGTAGGAGAATTTTTTGATGTATTCCTGTTTCCTTTAGATGCATTAGATGCTCCTGCCTGAAACAAAAAAGGCAAGTATCACAGAAAGGATACACAATCATTTCCTTCAGAACACCAAACAAAATAAGCTATTAAAAAAAATGAGAACAAACTGAAGCAAAATTTACAAGTAACCATTATTTTAGCCACGTATAATAATTGAGTACCTCACTGACATATGGTTCACATTGTTTCTTTGTAGCATGCCATGATCTAAGAAAGTGATGAAGATCACTGTCAAGCACAGATGACTTCCACAACTTCAGCACATCATCATACAATTTCTGTCGGCACAGTGCCATGGCAACATATTCTACAATTTTAGGGACCCGCTCATCAGACCTAGATGGTTGGAATTTAGAAATATATGACGGAACAAGTGTAGTTCTCTGATTTCCTTCAAGCCCTGGAGGTGGTGGCTCATCAGTTTCTGGGTCATCAACCACATCGTCTGCATAGATGCATGATTTCATAAACATACAAGCCAAAATTTTAGAAGGATCTTTAGATGCAGAAGAGACAGAGGGTTTAATCACTTGAGGCGAAGTTTGATAGCTATCGTATACAATCATATCTGCAGAAATGTCATGTGAATTTTTCCTAATATCATCCCGCGTTTCGAATGAACGATATTTGCCTGTATGAGAATTATGAATGAAAGAATCAAGAGCATCCTGCAACAACAAATAATTAATAAATAAATAAATAAAAAGTTTTCTCAGCATATTGAAGATGAACAATATATGAATGCAATTAATGGCAGAAGATGATCTCAGTTTATTTTCAATTTACCTCACGCAATGTTTCACATTCTGAAGAATCAACTAATTTCCTAACTTCCTCCTCAATCGAACTTTGAGCATACTCAACTAAAGACATCTTTGCAGAAAAATGGAGCTCACTTTCTACATCTTCTAGTATGTCTACCATGTTATCATATACTTCACCAGTTAATGACAGACACTTTGGATCAGATGAATTTGCCGTTGCTGGAGAAGATGTAGACAGAATGGATAATTGCCCGTGAACATCCAGTCCAGCTTTCAATGGCTCAAAACCAGGAGGGCAGTCAACATCAGAATCAGACTCTTGGGGAGGCATCAACTGTCAAAGAATTAGAAAATACTTAGAATATATGCAATAACAGCAACAGTAGCAGCATAACAATCTAGGAGCAGCAACAGTAGCAGCATAACAATCTAGGAGCATACTTACAGTTTCACCAGGCAAATTTTCATCATTTTGAAGTAAGTCTCTGTACTCAATAGCAGGCATCATATTCATGGAGTGACCAGACCAAAGCTTCCTCTTTCTCCAGACAGAACAGCAATCTGCTATAGTATCATAAAAGACTGCATTCCAAGCAACTTGCATAGAATAATCAAGAAGCATCCTACACAAAACTGCATGGGATCCCCAAAAGTTTTCAATGCTTCCAACAGATTTGGTTTTCAACAGTGGCTGTGCAGGAGCAGCACTAATTATCTGATCAGACAGACAGTGGGAGACAACTGCCTCACCCCCAGTAGAAGCAGAGTTCCTCATATCAGCAGCAATTTCAGACTGTTAAAGCACAGCACAACACAACAAATTCATCATAAGGCTATAAATGTTGCATTATCATTAATTTCTTTGAAATTTAGATATCCTACCACTTTTCCGTCCAATGAACACAGTTCAGAAACCTGATTAACTGACTCGAGCTTAAGATGTCTTTGAGCTTTCCTCGACGTAACAAATTCTGCAGTGACATTTCTGATGATTTCATCAAGCACAACTCTGCGAGCTGATCTCATGATTCCAGAGTGCAGTGCAGAAGAAACATCTTCTGATACTTCAGATATAAAATTTGGAAAAGATCCAACCTCATTGCTTTTCGCATCATTTGTGTAGGCAGTTTCAGTTCCCTTTGTCCTCCACGCATCTATGACAGATAGCAACATCAGGGGTCTGAACTTGTTTTCTACATGGTATACCTGCAAGTTAAATTCAATGATAGCTAAGAAACCGAATAACCTTAGTACCACAAAAGAAGTCTGGCTTGCAAGTTTATACACAAGTACAACATGAATCGTTGAGAAATTTTTCAGTTATTAATCACATCAAAATGTCTCTAAGAACAGTATAATCATTTTTCAAATGCAGATATTAAGGAAACAAACAGACCAAAAGAAATGTGATAAAATAAGCTATAATATGCACTGATTATGGGATATTTTCTGACGCCAATGTTCCAAACCATAAAAACTATCAACATTGGGGATCCACATTGAAATACTCTGAACAAGCATGACGACCCCTGCAATAAGCACCAGTCATCTTCATCATAGCATTATACTTAAACGCCTCACCATTAATGAATCTTGAAGATATCCATAATGGTGCCAAGAATATAGCTCTAGAAGAGAATGTGGTCCATGTTTTCTACCCTCATTGTCTTCATACAACCAACAAGGCTCTTCACCTGACTGGAATATCAAATTAAGTGGAATATATAACAATCAATAGACTAATCACGTAAACCTCCCTTTGTAATTCATGTGGAGGAAAATACATCAAAACCACTATGAAACTAAAACATAACAGTTAAACAGGATAGAATAATACAGGCAGTGGATGAGATGAACAATTAGCTGGTTCAGGGTTTGGCATTAGCTGGTTGTTGCTGTGGCCACTGTAGTTGATGTGCGAGTGTGATAAAGGTTGTGAATCCAGATGAACAGGCACGGGCGCAGCATACCCAACAAATCCTTCTTGTCTATGTGTAGTCATTTCAATAGTACATGCAGTTAAACTATTTATAGATGTGTTAACACCTGAGCCACTTGCACTGAGATATGCAAAACCAGTAGCGACATGATCAGGAAACTGCTTGAAGTATTGCAACGGTACAGGGTTTATTACTGTCCCATTCACCACTGGATACACAGGAAGTTCGTGCGGCAAGAACCCAGAAGATAAACCCTCATATAACTGCTCCTTTATATAGGGACCACACATTTCCCCACGTTCATTAACATACATCCATCCACTCACAAGTCCAGGTGAGGCATACCCAGGGTAATTCTTCTCTGGGTACGACGTTCCTGCTGTACTACAGGACTGTGAAACATTACCACTATTTCCATTTGACTGACAGCTTATCTCTGTCACAGAATTTGAACGGACTTGTTCGTAAGAGTTATGGAAATTTGGAGAAACCGGAGCAGTGTTTGAGCATCTGGATTAGCAATACAAAACTCAATAAATAACAAATGCAAAGCAAGCAAGAGGTCTATAACTCTTTACAATTCATTTAATTGAAAAACTATTCACTAAACCAATGAAGAGAGGGAGAAGCTATGAAATACCCATCAAACGAACATTCTTCTCCACCAATATTTCCCATACAGATTTGTGAATCCAAATCCTGGCACTCAAAGTTTGAAACTTTAAGCCTCTTTCTAGCCACAATATACGGGTAGAATTCATTGTGAAGAGCAACTGAGTCACAAACTTCAGCTTCGCCACTGTAAACCGTTGAGGAAACCATGTTCCCCCAATTAACTATCCTGTGTTAGGAGTAACAAACAGCAAAGCAGCTTTTGTCAGCAAAAGAACATGGATATACCGTTTGTACACCAAAAACATACAACTCAGTAATTAAAGCAGGCAACTATTTAAGCAAGGTAATGGAATAATCACTAAACACTTGCACAAGTCAATTAGCTACCAAACCACACTTCACACAGAATTTCAGTTAAACCAGCGTAGTAAAAGAAAGGAATGTTATCACCTGAAAATTGCTTATGCCAGATTTCAACAATCCCAAATTATAGAACTAATCAACATCTAAGGCGAGCCAAATGAGACAGTTAACAGCATACAATTGATCGAGTATTTTGAAGTTCATAAACTTGATTAAAATGGCACGATTATCGAATGGTGTTAGAAACAAGGATGCGAACAACAACGAGATTAAATGCTAAATGCCAAAATCTCCGAAACTCTAAAGTTTTTTTATGGAATCGATTAGGGAAACACAAAAGGAGATCTGCGCGAATCCAACAAGAAGACGAAGATGCTTAATCGGAAGAGACGAGAGCAAAGAGATTACAGGTTGCGACGTACCTGGTGTTTTCAGGTGGTGGGTGCGTTAGGGCATCGGAGAAAAATTATCGCCTCCTCTCTATCAAGCCGTGAATTGAGTTTTGGATTTCACCTTTTGGGATGAGGATTGAAGATGGACCCATGTGATATTTACTTCTTGGAGTAAACTTGTAATTTTGTAAGTTTAGTGGACCGATCTTTAAAACTTGAAAAACTGTACATGTGCCCCAATACTTGTTAATTTTATGCCATCAGTCCCCAAAGTCATTCACTAACAAGGTTCATGCGTCCATGATCCATCAATGAACTCGTGTGTAGGAATTTTGTTTAAGCCAACAAATTCATACTATCCATGTGAAAAATCGGCGAGAATGCAATAGACGATGCGACGTTACTAAGTTTTACAATTCTCAAACTAGTTTTTTATCCAGACATTACCCGGGTCTATACTTTATTACTCAACTATTAATTAATTTTATAATATATTTGGGTTGATTGTTTTGATGTTCCCGCATTAAATTTATGTGTGGCTTTTTTTTTTCTTTTTTTCTTTCATTTCGCCATTAGTGGATAAAATTTATACTTTTAATTTGATTTTTTTTGTTTGACTGCTCTTTATTTGTACGAGGCCGGTTGGAAAACATTTTCCAATAATATGAATAGAATTGTATAAATTAACATCAAACTTTTAGCAATCCAATAATATAAATAGAATTATATAAAGTAATCTCAATTAAGCAAAAAGAAAAAAAAAAGGAATAAGTTTGTTGTGACATTTGATAAAACTTGGAGGTAGTATATTTTATTGAAAAGAGAAATACATTTATACATCATAACCACATTTGAACTTAATTTTATCAACAAATGGAGCAGATAAAACTATAGTGAGACCTAGATTGAGCACCATGGAGACTAAGACATAGAAAGGTAAAACTGAAAACGATGTATGCACAGTTAGTATAATTAGATTGACGAGCATGGTTGAGAAATAGGGTGAGAAGATGCAACTATATAGTGAATGAGATTTTTGGAGATAAGTGTTTGGTTTAAGGGATGAACATCAAATATTTGTTTAAATTTGCTCAATCACTTCCAAGTTTAGTACAATTTATTTTGATTTATCTAGATTCCCACTTTTTTAAAAATAAATACTATTTGAATACTTTTCTAAGGCTTCGGATGAATTATTAAATTTAATTGATATAATCAATTTTATTTCCACGTGTCGGCAATTAGGTGGTTGACTGAAAATTATATATATCAAATAGGTTATATTCATAAACAACATTTAAAATTTTTGTTAAAAAATAGATATGAATCAAATACCTTAAGTATAGATTACAAATAAAATTGATTATAAATTATATCATACTAAAAATATTGAGAGAAATGTCATAAGTAAAAATTATAAATTTTATTTGACATAAAAATTACTATTATATACAATTAGATTCACAATTTTAAGTGAATTTTTAATTTATATTGATTATTTTACAAAGCTATATCGTAATATAAAATTTATGATAAATTTTTGTAAATTAATTTAAATTTTTATCAGTATATAATATTATAAAATTAAATTTATCCTTTATTTTTTAAACAAAGAATTAGAATTCAAAATCAATAGGAATTGTAATTCTATTCTGTGTAGGAGTCCAAGACTCGATTACAACGGTGGTATTGAAGATTAGGATCAAGATTTAATTTTTTTTATTTTATTAATTCTCCAATACCATAAACTCACCCAGTTTGGATTTTGAATGCCACATGTCATCAAATTAAACACTCAATTAGAATTGAGAAATGACACATGTCATCTAATTAGTTAGAGACTCCACTTTAATATATATATATATATTATATTAGATTTCTCATTAGATGTCTCTTTGAGTGCTTGTTTGGAAACTCTAAGATGGTGTTTGGATTAGCTCATGAGCTGGTCAGATTAGCTCATGAGCACAAAATAGTTCTTTTTAGTGTTTGGTTACGACTAAAATATCTCACGAGCACTTGCTGATGAGCTAAAATAAAAGAGCTGGGTATTCTCAGCTTCTGATTTTTCAGCTCATAAGCAGTTAAATAAAAGCTATCTTGACCAAGTAAAAGTCATTTATGTCTTTTAATTTTTCTTCTAATTATACATATATTTATTTTATAGTTCAATCTGGTGGTTAACTTTAAAATTACTTTATTTATTTGTTTTTTTAACTAACATTAATTAAGTATTAATATTTTTATCAACATTTTTATCCAAACAGTTAAATTGCTTCTTTTTAAAAAGTGTTAAAACACAAAATAACTCATGATCTTTTCATAATTATGAGCTATTTTTGAGAAGTTAATCCAAACAACCTCTTTAACTTTCCCTCCTTTTGCTCATTTTTTCCTCCAGCTAGGATATAGAGGCAATGGTCTTGTTTGGCAAATTTCATTCTCTCTCCTCCTCTTTGGTCTGCCAACTAAGCAAAAGGATGAGAGAGTGTGTTTTTGGAGAAGTTACAGATTCGTAATTGCAGGGGAGAAGGAGGAAAGAGAAATTATATTTTAAACCATTTTATCCTCATACCTTCATTTGTTAATGACATGACTGCCCTTAAATCATTATACTCTCATCAATTTGAAACAACATTTGAATCATTGTTTCAGCTTTAATTCATTGGTATTAAAAACTCATCTTACTGTAAACCATACTAAATTCGCTTTAAATTGAAGAGAGACTTCAAAGACAAACGCAATTGAGGAAGTATTGAGGAAGGTTTGGCGACAAACATTTGCTTTCTGGAAGGGAATAAGACTGGTTATTGCACTACACAGGTTAGTTGAACATATGTATTTGCTAAAACTCTATATCTTAGATTGATTTATTCATGATAATAGTTGGTGTGTATGATTATATTTAGTTACTTATTTATCATTTCGAAGTATTATAATGTTGTGTTTGGGAACTAGCATTTCATTTGAAATGCTGGATTTGGCCCAAATTAGGAGTTTGAATGACCCAAAAATTTGGATTTGGATTTGGCCCAAATCCAAATGAATTTAAGTGTTGGGTAAATATAAGAATTTGAAATACCAACTAAATACATGTCATTTGAAATTTCTCTTACCTAACTGAAGAGTGAAAAGGAAGAGCAACGAATAGCCCTCTGTTGTCTGCGATTTGGACTCTGCGATTTGGCCTCTTCGATTTGCTCCAGCATTCGATTGTTGGAGTCTATCTTTATCACAAGTTCTTCTCTTCTTTATCTCTTCCAGAAAGCCAAACGTTGCCCAAATTTTGCAGCTGTAAAGTCTAATTACTGGTACTCTCTTTGATCTCATTCTTACATTTTTGAGTCACCAATTTTGTTCTTTGAAAAACATGAAATATTGTTTTATCACTTAGTATGCTTGTATTAGAATCACATCGAGAAGCAAAAATTTGAGTGCTACTTTTGCAATTAAAATTGGTATAACAATTCCAAGCCTTTTAGTGAAATGGTTTTATTTTTGTGATGGATCACAGTTCAGAATAATATGGTGCAAATACATTAGGAAGTCGCGTCCTTTTTAAAGACTTTGTTCTCTAATTTAAGGTTGTACTACCACATGAAGGATTCCAAAGAATTCAACTATATATAACAAAATTTAGTGCTTTCAAGAGTGGGGCTTGCTTATATGCAGTAAGTAAAATCTTCTTGATTATCAGGAGTTACTAGTCCTAAAATGAATATGTATGGTTGATGTTAGAGTAAGACTTATGCAATGAAAGTGTTCGATGAAATGTATGAACCAATTGCTTTTTCATAAACTGGTTGGATTGAAGTTGTTTTATATTTTTATGATCATTTTGACTATAAAACTCATGGAAATGATCATTTTGATTCTTATCGATAGCTGGAAGTTTATCTGACAATGCCATTTTTTTCTCTTTTATGTATGTTATTTTCAGTATTTTACAGTGGTCTTTGATTTAAGTGTTTTTGTTTACACTGCTCTTTGGGGGATGTTTAAAGCTTTTTCTATTTTAATTTGTAGTTTTGTTTTCTTGAAAATTTTGGCAAAACATGTATGATCTTAAAATTTTCATGCAATTTTCAAATTGGAATGTATAACCATGTTCTCTTGAACTATGAGCCTATTTGATAAATTACATGGAACTATTAAAAATGGATACATGTGTAACCTTGAGATAATTGAGTGCTGAAAAGACTAGACACTAGCATCGCATAAATTAGAGGATATAAAGCATAATAGTTTAAAAGTGCAAAATGGAAGCTTAAATTCTTAATAAGAATGTGATATGGTTTCATGTTACATTTTGTTTGCTCACTCTCTATAAGTAGCATTCGAAAATTTAACGTACTACAGAGAATATAATGTGGGTCTTTCTATACTTGAAGGGTTGAGTGTTTTATTACTCAAATGGGTTGAAGTCGTGTTATCGTGGATCTGTCCATCAATGTTCATGGCTTCAATGTGCATCAATGTTCATGATTTGTTGTGTTGTGTTTTGTCAACTACTTCACTGCTTAATTCCCATGAATTTAGATTTATTGTGTTGTGTTTGTCAACTATTCCACTATTGATCGATTTGTTTTTCTATAAATATGTCATGTGTTCTCGTTTTGAATCCTGATAATTGTTGTTCAACAATCTAATGTGAAGGTAATTATACTTCTAGCAAGATTGTAAGAGTTTATTCTCTTTTTCATTGACTAGAGAAGCATATACAATTGCTGAGATTATTGGTTTCTTATTAGGAGAAAATGTTTAACGACCAAATTCAACATAATTCAAGGATACGTGAAAGGGAACTTGAGGAAGAAATGAAGTTGATTGCTATTGGTGTGCGCTCGGCAAGTATACCGAGGTCTACCTTGTAATAAGAGGACTGTGAAGTCCGGGATATCGATCCTCAGGGAATTTGAGTGTGATTTAAAAGGAGACTCAATGATAGCGAGAACTAAAAACTAAAACAGTTCAGGATGTGGGTGTGTGCGCAAATGTGCACGGATAGTGGAAACAAATGATGCAAATAATAGAAGTAGAGGAAGAGAGTTGTGTAGCTTATTTGCGAATGAAAG
>JAYMTA010002536.1:0-16306 GCA_036897625.1 Pelargonium cotyledonis | reverse complement strand
GTGTTCAAGTTCAACAATGGCGGAGCCACCAGCAGCAGCGACTTCGCCGCCGAGATCTCCGTGTTCCCGGACTTCAAAGACGGCTCCTCCGACAGCGATTCTAGTGCGATCCTCAACGAAGACTACAACAGTCCCACCACGGCGGCGATTTCGTCCTCCGGGCTGCTCCAAAACAGCCACCTTTTGCTGTCCCCGTCGTCGTCGCCGCCGCAATCAGCAGCCGCCGGGATCGACAATTTCCAGTTCCAGAAAATGTACCAGACCCAGTTCGTTAAGTTGGAAGAGCACAACTTCTTATCCGACGAGGCCTGCAATTTCTTCTCCGACGAGCAACCGCCGAGCCTCCAGCAATGGTACTGCGCAGAGCCATGGACGAGTTCTTGAACAGAAACAGAGCATAGATGGATCGATCATGGAGATGGATAAGAATAAGTTGCAGAGAATTTTTGCGCAAAAGTGGGGTACTTGGAGAGATGGGTCGGAGCTGGATTGGCGAGAAAATTGATAGAACAGAGAATCTTGATTTGCAGAAAGTTGACGAAGAAGACGATAGTGGATTGGTCTCTCTGATCTGTGTAAGCAAAAACCGTGCGGGAATGATTAGGTCGTAACTGAATTATGTAAAAAAGAAAAAAAATCTACGAATTCCAAGGGAAAAAAAAATCAATTTCCTGTAATTGGAAAAATAACCATTGCCTAGCTTTTCACT
Source organism: Pelargonium cotyledonis (assembly GCA_036897625.1). Classification (NCBI taxonomy): domain Eukaryota; kingdom Viridiplantae; phylum Streptophyta; class Magnoliopsida; order Geraniales; family Geraniaceae; genus Pelargonium; species Pelargonium cotyledonis. The sequence continues at coordinate 15,597 of JAYMTA010002536.1, read as the reverse complement.
TTTTATTCAAATCCATGCTTCTATTTTATTTTACCATAATTCTTAGATGATTTTAATTTCTTGATGTGTCAATTTTAGCTGGCAATTCGAGACATGAATATGTTTAAGCTCTATAATTAGTTTAATCAAATCGGTTAAACCCACATATTTAAAAATAAACTTGTAATTTTTCAAATCGGTTGAACAAAGTTTATCAAATGTATTAAGTAGTTTTGAACTTTATTCAGTTTCAAAGAAATTACTATATCGTGAGATACTACTTTATAGTTGTGATCAATTCAACACATTTCACGACCGTGCATTTGCAGACTGACCCATTTATTTTTATCTCAATGATACACTTTCAACACATCCAACAAACATCTATTTCCACTTCTGTCCTTAAAAATGTTCTCTCCATCGCTACAATGTGGTGCTCTACTAGAGGATATCTCGAAATAGTTTGTTTTGAGCGTAAAAAAATTTGAAATTGAGACTACTATTTAAGCGATAGTGCATATTTTTTTCGCCGTCAATACTTATTGTTATAATATGCAACAATCTATTTCATAACAACTGATATAAAGTGTTTGCTCCCGCAAAAGCCTTCGGTTCGTTTTTCGGTTTTAAATAAAAAATATTAAAACTAATTGCCAACTGTATTGGCATGATTCTTAATAAATACACGAGTGAATAAGTAAAAAAAAAAAACATTAGAAGACAAATAACATGGCTTAGTGGGGATAAAAAGAAAAAGTAGTGGCAAATTTTTAATTTCCTTTTTTTCAAAGGGGCACCAAAAGTTTTGAATGTTTGCTTTTTTTTTAGTAAAGAAGAGTCTTGTTTGATGTAACCTCTTAATTGTCTTTATATATATATATATATTAACCATGTTTTTGCCACATTGATTGATTGATTAGATAAGCAAATTTTTTAGTGTTTCCAGAATCAATTTCCCAACTAACTTCCCTTTGTCTTTGCTATGCCTTGAAATTTTGTTCACAACCTTTTTTGTGACGCAAATTTTTTTGGAAAAGACCAATAAGTCCATTCAATTTTAGTTGCTTAAATGGTGTAACTAAAATTTCACTTATGGAGTACATTTTTTTTGGTTATTTGGAAAGAAACTAACATTATGACACTTTTCACTTCATTTTTACTAAAAATATTTATTGCACGAAAATGACAATATTTTCTTTTTCCCTTTACGAATTAGTTTATGACTTAAAATCATTTTTATCCCAATGTATTTTGTGTTAATTTAGTTTATTATCTTTTTGTTATCAGCAAACAATATATTTTATTTATCTAACTCAAAAATTCAATTGAAATTACAGAAAAAATGTACTGAAATTAACTCACACATGAGAAATGGATCAGCCACCATGAAACAAAGACGAGTAGTACAAAAAACGAAAATGTCATAAGCTTAAAAATGAAACACTAAGCTTAGTACATGTTCATTCTAATTTGTCTGCTTAAACTTGTAACATATCATATATATTTTTAATTTAAACAATTTGACAAAAAAAGCATAATAGAATTAACATTAAAATTGCTGGATTTTAGATTCAATTTGTCATTTATAATTGTACATGATATATTGGAAACCATATTAATTATTAGTGAGAAAGTGGGGGCAACAGTAAATATAATAGGAAAATAAAAAATAAAATGAAAAAGGAGAGAGAGTAAAAATAAAAAATAAAGAAAAGACAAAAGATGATTAAAGTGGATGTTAAAAGAAGAGCCGCATGATTGGATATTTAGATCCCAAATATACGTGTATGCTTGGACTTTCGAGCCCTACCAGCTTTTTACTTCACTCGCTCACTAACCTATATCCTCTTAATTTTTTTTAGCTCAAATTTATATATGGATCGTTAGCGCGTATAACCGTTTTACATATAAAATATATATAAATTAAGTGATCGATCCTAACTGGAGGAAAGTGAAAAATATCTTGTGCTTTTTAAATATTTTGGGTTTTTAGGAGGTAAGGTAGTTGATTTTATTTGTTGTGTTATATATCGTGGACAACTAGAATTCAATTTTAGACTTACATGTATTTGACTTGTACGACGGTGACATGCATGAATCATTCTCATTTAAACGTATACATATATATTGTGAAAGTGTAATAATAAATATGGTTGATAAAATGTGCTAGAACGTTACCATATTAATTTTTTTGTTAATTATTGAACGACTCAAGTTAAAATACAAACTATTAAAGAGACACAAAGAAACGCTTTAAACACCAGAATTTTACACAAACCAAATGTAGAGTTATAAATATCAAAAAAAGATGTATAATTTATTGTATATGTTAAGCACTAGAAGTTATAAATTTAAACATCACAAAAATCGTGTAGGGTAAATATGTATAAAGTTACGAAATCAAATATAAGTTTAGTTCTTTATTGTGACAATTAAGAATCTAGCTACCCATCGAGGATGGTGGAGCAATTGGCTACATCATCTAATCGTGTGAGTATGTAGAACGCTTGTGTTCGTTACTCGCTCAACAAACTCATAAAGAGAGACGAGCTTTAACTTACATTATTTTAGAATTGGCAATCAATTTAAAATTTCAAAACAAGTTAAATTACAATTAAAACTAAATAAATAGTTGAGAAAAAGTAAAATTAAATATTTTTCTAATTAATTTTTGAAATACAGGTACAGTTTTCGTGAACAAGACCATACTGTAACAAAAGAAATTCAGATTAGGACAAGATGTCGATGAAGTGGACCCCACAGCACAGAAGCTGCCACGTTGTACGTCGCATAACGACGTCGGATCCGAAGAAAACTGTATTCCCTACCCACAGAAAAGTAAATACTTTTTTTAATATATTTATTTAATTCGTAGAGAGGAGTGAGTTTTTGTAGTGTGTAAGCAACTGTACGGTTTTGGCAAGTAGCGAGAAACGCGCTCCACTCTCTGATTCGTCTGATCTTGAGATCATGCACTGCAACCTCGCACATGGCGATCCCAACTAATATCATCTCCTCTTCTTTCTCTGACATATATGCTTTTGTGATTGTGCTGTGCTGTGCTGTGCTCTTCTGCTACATTTTTCTGTACACGTGTGTCTCCTCATTTTCTGGACCATATTTATAGGAGTTAGACAAATTAGATTTGAATATAAAACTGAACTCGATTAGTTGTAGCGTTGTGTTAACTTAGATTAACGTATGAAAGTTACCGTTTGCTCGTATTAAATTTGTTAGATTTGGATATTTTATACGTAATTTAAACATTAACATTATTTGCAACTTGAAACCCATACAGACTTAAACCCCTCTCGACCCATTTTTGAAGTCTCGAACGAAATTTGTTGAGTTTAGGGTTTGTTCTTGTTTTGAGGGTGCCATTCGGGTTGGTTTGATAAAATCGAACACAAATAAGATTCGAGGTCAATCTAGATTTGAAATGTGGATTATATCAAGTTTTAAATTTTGGTGATTTGCACAAGAAGCATATTCTAAATAATCGGGTACAATTTAAGCACCCTAAAAAGCATAATTTTAGGTGCTCTCGTGTTCGTGTACCCTAAATGTGTTTTGCTCGTGATAATCATTTAACAAATGATCCAAATTTAATACTACTACAACATAAAATGCGATACACACACATGTAATTTCTATTTCAACTCGAGCTTAACAAAATCGAGACAAATTAAACAAAAAAGTTCCACTAATTCCTTCAATTTTCCCTTTTATTTGAAATTGAAGAATGCAAACTACATAGAGGCAAACAATTAGTTTAAGATCAACTCATAGAAGGTCACCAACTTTTACTATAATAACGAGTTGACATGTAAAACATAAGAATCAGCTCTCAAGTTTTACACATAAGTTGGTTTGTTCAAAATAAGTGATTTAAACAAAACATTATATAGAACGAATCGTTTATTAGAAATTATCTAAAAATTTATTATCGTGAAACATTTATAAAACGGTCATTGTAGAAAGTAGAAACCAAACGAGCATTTAATCGATAAAAATAAATCAAACATAATTTCAAATGGATAAAATAAAAAAAAACCAACGTACAACACCAACAAAAAAAAATGTTGCATTTTGCATAGAAAGTGTGGGATGTGGGAAACAAAAGAATCCATTTTTCACTTCCTCTAATTTTTCTTTGAAATTCAAAAAAAAAAGAGTAAAGTAGTCATAGCTAATTGTTGGTAGCACCAAAAGTTAAGGTGTGGTCCCCTACATATCAATCATGGGACCCACATTTCTTTTCTCTTTTATGTTGGTATTTGGTAGAGCCATGTGATGTGGGTCCCAATCATTTTCCCATCCATCAACCCCGTCGCTTTCACGACCTGTCGCTATCACAATGGATCCATATTCATATTTGCTGGATCGGAATGTGCTCAGATCAGATCGCATGGCTCTCATTGCTCACACCTCATCACACAGCTGCACACCAGTTTATAAATATCCCCAACTTACCACACCAGATTTCCACGTCCAACTACAAAGGTTTAACGAGTTACATTTTTTTTTCTTTTAATAAAAGTAATTTAAATGGTATTTATTTATATTAAATTAATATTTCTAATTCTTCTTATGATAGGTAATGACTACACGACACTTTGAATTGACCCATTAAAAATAGTCGGAAACGGGTAGCTAGATCGTACCAAACGGGTGCACGGTCGTTTGTTACTCATGGGACATCCATGGATGTGTTCTTTCATTTGCACCCGTGAGTTATTCTAACAAGTCAAATTTGTGTATTACGCTACAAGTTTTATTTATGATTGATCTTAGTGTACATTCTATCAATAGTAACATCAATAAGACACTTAATCAAATGATTGTGTAAGAATTTTTTTTAACGCCCAATCATAATAATAGTCGTTCAAATGAGTGTTACATGTAAATTACATTTGAAAAATAAAACATGCATCATCTAGATGTTTGATGGATATGTTCAATCAAACAGAGGAATATGACGGACCCCCATTCGAGCAAATGTTAAAGAATATCGAGCCAATAAGTGGTGGCCTTCATCCATTCTACCTCACTAAAACTCTCAACAATAAAAATTGTCGTCGAAACAGAATGAATGATCGATGAGTTTAATCATAGTTATCTCTTTTTAGTTTACATTTTCAATTGTTTGTGCCAATTAACAAGACATTTAGAGATCCGTGAATTTATTTTCAGCCGACAATCTCCTCACAACTAATAATTAACATATCACCCAATAAAACATTTACACTTGCTTATCATTATGTTTTGAAAGTTATTAATCATTATTTAAATTCTACTTAACACATAATTAGCCACGTGGCGCATCAGATGTACGGCTGGCCAATCACAGCCGTTAATTATGCTCATCTGCATGTAACTCCACAAGGTAGCTTGCAGAGTATATAGTCGATTTCTTTTTATAGAATCTTTCAAGTGTTGCTTCTTTTTCAATTTTCTTATTTCAGGTGCTTCATATTATATTATTTTAATATCAACAAAACATAAAAAAAAATTGTTGCTTTTGTTAACCACTAAGCCCTAATTTAATTAATTACTTCATTAATAATATTAATTAATTCTTTAATGATAACTACTATTTTAATTATAATTATTTATTTATTTTGGGAAAAAAAGAGAGCTTTAATGGGTATTTGGGGGCAGCTAACTCATAGGGTAGCATGCATCACTTTGTTGACACAAGTACTATGTTTGGGCTCTTTATGCATTATAAACAACTCCACCAAGCACTCTATTTTTGGCCTTTTGCTTTTGTTTTGTAAAATTTCTTGATTCTCTGAACAAAATGGAGGTGCATGAACATCAACTTTGATGGGTGACAAGGTACATGTACAAGAATAAGGTAAAGTTGTCTTAAACATACACACTTTTAACTAACTATTTTGAATTTTGAATTTAAAGTTGAATCAATGTTACTATTAGTTTGTTTTTTAGTTCAGTCTGTCGATCTTTTGTAGAGTATCATTTGAGAGACGTTGTTTATCCGTTATTAATGTACGAAACATTTTGACAAGTTATTTTATTGTACATGTTATGCTCGTGTTTGTCATTTTCACTTATTACTATTAATTTTGAACATGTTCGAAAAAGATGTATGTTAGTCTTTATCTCTAATCGTATAACTATTTTTTTGTTAAAGAGACGCAAGAACAAGTCCAATATGTAAATGATACAATTCTTATTGCAAAAAGCACTATGTGAACAAAGACGAAATAAAAGTCCCACTTTTTCTAAAAAATCATGAAACATACACTAAAATATCAGGAGTTTGTGTAGCAGTTATTTCTAACTTTACTGAAACACATCTAAAAAATGAAAATAAATGTAAAAAATTTCGCATAAACTACAAAATGACAAAAATGCCCTTTAAACAATCTCAAAGTACAAATTACATCTTAGACACTCGATAACGTTCAGTGACCGTGTTTTCTTTTTGTTTCGTAGGTACTAAATAAGTTTAAACCTAGTATAATAGCATAAACATGTAGATACAAAAGCTATTCAACTATTGTGTATTTGTGTTAGGGAAGTAAATGTTAGGCATGATCTCTCCATTGAATTCTCAATAAAATAGTTAATAAAATCAAACTTTGTGAAAGTTTAGTTTGGTAGAGAAAGTGTTGGAATCTTTATGGAAGATAGAGACTAAACACAATTCACAACTAGGTGATTGCTGCTCTCATTGGAAGCTAGCATTCATATCAGCTTATTTTTAGGGATCACCATTGATATTGTTACATAAATGAAAGAAAACAATTTTTTCTTTATAACCAATCTGTACTTTTTCTGATAAAAAAACTCAGCTCAATTCATTAGGAATCGGTATTTTTATTAGTATAAAGATGAAAGAATGTTAATTGTTTTAATCTCAGATTAATTGATATAATTTTTATTCCATTCTCATTTAAAAAAACTCACTCTAAACCTAATTATTATAATAAATTAAGGTGTTTGGTGGAGATGTTTTTTTTTTTTTTCTTTTCTAGAGGGATCTTGTCTATTTTTAATTATGTTTTTAGAAAATATGATACACTCTATGACTAGCTCAATAAGCTATATGACTTTTAATCTCATTACTATAAGATATCACTTAACACTTGTCAAAATATATAACCAATAAATTCATATTATTTTTATTTTGTTTCATATTTTAATTGGTTGGAAGATTTGAATGTATCATTTTAGAATCTTTATTTGTTTGTGGGGTGTTATCAAATTATTTATATATCAAAAAGCTATAGATATCTCTGGAAAATATTTGTTCCATTTTGATGCTGCACAAATTTTGAAACTTACAAGACAGAATATATTGCTAACTCAACAACCCACCAATCTTCTATGACAATTTGTTAACATTGAGGAAAAAGAATTGAAGAATTTAGTTTTGTAAAATTGCAAACGAAACTATTTTGGAATAACGACGAACATGTTATCCGATTATACAATTTTTTTATAAATAATTCTCATCAATATACTTATTTTGTTTAAGCGTCATGTGTTTAACACGTCAACAGAATATGTTTACAAAAAAAATGTCATCTCATCCAAATTTGAAACAAAACATTATGATTTGTGAACCAAATTGAAACAAAAACAACGAGTATCATTAGAAACCAAAATGAAACATTTCCCCATTTTCCAACGCCTTTTTTTATAAGAGTTACCAATTGATAACGGTGAAAGACAATTCTTAAATATTACTTCACTTTTAAATAATAATATAAAAATAATATTTTATTTGTCAATATTGTACTTTTGTTGGTTATTGCTAATTGCAGATACAAACAACTTGTGTGAAAATTGCAAGGCAAAAAGTAAACAAAATCAACGGTCAGTTTTCAACGGAGAGTGGCGTGTAAGGACACAGGAGATGGGGACAGTATGGTTGACAGAATAGGAAAGTCGAAAACGACGTCGCCGTGCAAGACAAAAACGCCCTCAAATCGAGAGCGACAGACGACGCCGTTTCTGTAGAATGGTGGCGTGTGCATGAAGACAGAGCAAGCAACTTCCACTATCACCAATGTCTATTTCTTTGACCTAGTCTCACTTCTCTTTCTTAGGAATTTACTTCCATTTTTTTGGGACCACTTTCATTCTTTGATCTCCAATCCATTGAATAACATCTAGAACAAAACCACGTTTATAAATTGAAAACAAAATCAACATTTTAAAGCACAGTCGATGATGTTGTCCAGTCGTCCAGATTGATTGGAACTCGATCGACTCGTGCACAGTTTTCATCGATAATAATGAATGGGTCATTAACAATGAGTAGAAGATTGAGCTACCAACAAAGTGTGATATAAGAGTTGGAACACTCTTAAACTCAAATGATATTGATCTCACAATGGGCTAAAATTTGCGGTTGATTTTATCGCATTTTGAGGTCATATAATACAATGGGCGCTTTGGTCATTTGGTTTTTCAGGATTTATTTTGAAAATTATTTTGTTTCTTTTTTTATCAATATACAAATGGCGCGACCTCTATGTTGTTTAGTTTTGGATATTGGACTCTTTTATTATAATTTTAAAGTACTAAGTAGGGTTTCTTCAAAAATAAATTTTTGTTCGTCATTTCTAATAAAGATTGCCACTTTCGACGTTGATGACTTAGCTCCCTGTCACGCATATAAAGTTTGACAACGCTTGAGGGCCAATAGTTTTCAAGGAAGGATGATGATGCGTGAGCTGAAACAATTTTGAACTTATATGCTAGCGTTATCATATTTAACTGAAACTTGGTCAGCTCGAGTGTAACGGTTCAAAAAGTGAAAAAACTAACCTTTTGTGTCGTAATTTCGTAATTATATAAGTTTGGAGAGTAGGGAATCTATATAGTTGTTGCTCATTTTCTATATTTTTTCATTTATGATTTCAAACTTATTACTTCATTAATGGGTCGGTTCAATGAAAAATATTTTCTCTTCTTAAGAATCTATATAATTTAAACTAAGGGTGAAATAAAAAATATATAACATATTATAATTTGGAAAATTAAAAAGTTATGTAAATATTATATAAGAACAAAGGAAAAAGATGATGCATTAAACATATTATATAATAAAATCATTAGTTGGTACCACAAATATTGTGTTCTATTTAAAAAATGTAGTAGCAAAGAAGGACCTTCACTAGTATGTCCTCCAATAAAACTTATAAAATTGATCACTTAGGTCTCTATCTTTCTTGTCAGCTACCTTAGCCATTTGCTTATGTGACTTTGGCTAAACGGCTCCTCAAGCTTTTTACATATACAGAATAAAAACTGAATTTTATTTAAGTTACTAACGTCTTGACGTAAATTACAAAGCATCACTTCATTAACGTTTTATTAAATTAGAAATTTACAAGTTAAATAAAGAATTTGATTTTTAGTTAAGTTTGAGTGGGTGGTTTTCTAGGTCTAAAATACTGGTTTGTAATTAAATTTCGTTATTATATGTAAAATGAGTGGATTTGTCTCGTATGACTAAAAATTAATCAGTTCTATTTCATACAACTCCAATCTCTCGAAATAACGAATCGTGTGCTTATGATTTCAAGTCCAAATCTTCAACTCCACTCAAAATATTACAGTATGTGTTTATATTCAAATTGTTGCGTTGCTTTTCTATTTTTAAGAAATAGTTCATTTGAAATGTTCTTTGTATAAAAAAAAGGCTGTGCTTCAACAAAGGAAACACTTCACAATTTTTTGCTTTCATTAATTTATTTTTTAATTTTCTTTTTCAAATTTGTTTGCTCATCATCTTGCAACCTCCATGCGAAAATGCTTATCTTTAATAACAAATTATTATTTTTTATGTTCTTTATTATTTTTTTTTGCTTTTGCAGACTTCATTTTTTCCACTAATTTATTTGTATATTAGGTGTGATTTAATTACCTTATCTTTCTGCATATTTTCATTACTGAAATGATTATTTACTTAATGTTTTTTAGATAAAAACAACTGAATAATTTAACACTGGGCACCGGATCCTATGTTAATCCTCTGGTTTTGTATTTCTTAAAATTTATTTATATTTGATACACCTAATTCTAATTAATTAACTTGAGGGTTAATTTTATAATCCTCAAATCTTGTACTTTTTATTATTTATTTATCTAATGTTATTTAATTGTTATAGTTTGCTCATATTGTCAAGATTCCCATAATAGGCTTGAATTTATTTATCTATTATTTAATAATGGTTTGAGCCTTGTGCCTGTCTTTTTCATTCTTGGGCCTGCAAGCAATTTTTTTTATTTAATTATTATTTAAAGAATATGTTATTCACAAAAGAAAATACTGCATCATTTGGATATTTATATTTAATAAATATGGTAATGAATATATCTTATTCAAATATTATTGATGAGTTTACTAATCACACAATGTAGAAGTTGAATTATTTTTGGATTGAGACGTTGTCTCGAACCAACGTGGTTTGGTGCAAGTGGTAAGCGGCTTACTGTTGCTCTTAAGCAAGGTCTAGAATCTTGTGTATGCAGAAAATCTCTTTGGGAGACTTGCCTATCACTGCTAGGTGCGCGACCCGGGTCGGATCTAGACGCAGTCGGGGCAAAGCTTTAGTGAACCAAATGGGCAACCAAAAAAATAAAAGGATGTTGTTTTAAATTTTGAGTTTTCAATGGTGTTTATTTTTTGTATTATTTTTTATTCGAGTTAGAGTTTGAAGTGAGAATTTTATAAAGTTGTTGCGTAAATTCTATATCTTTTAGTTTATACTTTGAAACTTTATGTATAAATAACAATGCTATTTTTTTTTGTAAGATAACTTGAATCGTATTTAGGTTTTTTTTTGGTCACACTCCTCTTATAATCAACATTTTAAATTGGTAATTTAAAGAGAATCATCTCGGTAAACAAAAAAAGTAGAATGCCAAGAACCTTGTATCACACGTGACAACCGTTGAGCTATCTCTCGTACATTGACGTATACTTAGAATGATGCGTTAATGCGTGATTTGTGTATTATTAAGCTAAATATATTCTTTATTGTGTCATTTGATAACATCAAATCTTCCCACAAAATATAAGATCTCCCATTGCATTATAAAATACAAAACAAAACATGAATATTGCAACCTAATTGAGTTTCATGTTTGTTCTACAATATTTATAACAAGAATATTGGTGTACTCATTAATTTTTATCAAAATTTGAACATGCTTGATCTTTTATGAGGAGACAAGAAAGTACATAACATGTTTTAGCTAGCTCTACATTGCTGTACATTTTATTATTTATTATAAACTACACTATATTTTAATATTGTTGAAAATATGTATTAGTGATATTAATTAATAATTAGATTTTTAGTCAAATTATTTAATTAACATTCTTTACAATGGTGTTGCCTGTTGGATTCACTGTGTCCCTCAGATCGTGGCGTTTTGGTGTAACCCTAACACCAAACCTTCCATGTGCTCATTTTCGAATAATCTTTATACTTGTACACGTTAGCATATTAAACTTTATTATTATAAAAAGTCATCATATTGAATACTGATAAATAGTGAAAATATATAGGGACGGATTCGCAATACATGAAAAACCAACCAATAAATAGTTAAAATGAACAAAGTTGAAGCAATACAACATAAAATACATGAAATGTTTTAGTGACAAAAATACTTATCTTCAAAACAAGCAAAGCGAGGGACGGATAAGCAAGCCAGGAATTAAAATGCAATAAATTACAAGAAGAGATATCATAACTACTAAGCAAATAGAAAACAAATCTTTGAATACGTAGGAATGTGTCCTCCACTCTCGGAAACTTGTCTTGAAAAACCAACTGATTACGTGCGAGCCAAATATGTGAAAATACACGTAGCAAATGCTTAGTAGGCTCCTTTGCTCGTAAATTTCTATCTATTCAAACAAGTTCCAGCCCAAAACGTGAATATCAACGACTAAACACAACAATGTTCCATCTCGTACATCATTTTATTGTTACCCTAAATTTCAAATTTCTGAAGAAAGAAAAAACACAAGCACTCAAAAAAAGTAGAAAAAATTGTGAGTAATTAGGTGCAAATATGGTCTAGCTAGAGTAAATGTACGAGGGGTTGATAAAAACGCTGATCTATACTGTGCCCGCACCCACTCAATCCGCTATTGTGAAAAGTCATGGTTCAACACAACCTGACCCGAATGTAACTTAAGATACATACTTGCTTACTCCTCATCTCATGGACTAATCTATTAAACTTCTAATTAATTTTACAAAAATATTACACACAATTTGCCGGAATATTTATAGTATGATATTCGTGGATAAACAAAAATGATATATATGAATAATGAATGGGCAATGCAGCAGATCCTAGGTTTATTCCATGTAGTTTACTGACAAAAATTATAGTACTTTGTAGTAGCATGTGAACTTGATTCATGTCCTTAAATTAAGCTACTTGGAGCCTATGGTAATATATAGTGTACATTTTATATTAAAATAAATGAACTAGATTTTTGTTTTTAATTTATAGACTCTAGACCTAAAACTAGCTCAACATTTTTCTCACTCTAGTAGCCAGATGAGTCAATTCTACAATTTAATTCATTAAATTTATTTTTTCATTGTAGGCCCAAATTCACTTTGGTTGGGTGTTTTTTTTATTAATTATTATTTAATTGATCATAAATATAATAAAAACTAGCTCATTTAAAGACATCGTATTACTACAAGAACTGGTATGAAACAACGAGCCAAACACCATTGGGCGCAGGCCACACTTGTGTATTTGTCTATCCGCGTCCAAGCATATGACAATACCTCCACAATTCGATAACTCGGATGGATATGTTAAGGTTCGACAAATCAATTTTTATGTCTAATTTATTTTCTCGACATTTTAATGTTACGTCGAATTGAATTATAATTCATGCATTGTTTTTCACTTAATACATATTTTTTCTTGAAAAAAAGCATATTTCTCTCTTCCAAATCTCCACTATAATTCTAGAAATCATTTTTTTTTGCTAATGAGTAATTTAAGAGTTTTCGAAAGGAACGGAAAAGGATTATTTAATTAATTCCACTTGCTAATAAAGGAGTTTTGCCCAATTTACAGAAGATTTGGAGATACTTCTTCTAATAAAGACATGTTATTTTTCTATTTCAAGCACCTTCTTAAATTGATAGCTATCCCCAAAATATGGGATAGTGATTGATGGAAGGTTGTTGGTGGTTTGTGGATGAAAATTAAATGTTAGTATGTTTTGTTGTTTACACTAGGAGGTTTTTCAACGTATATGTAAATTTACGGTTGACAATCTTTAAATTATTTTATTATATTTAAATTAATTTTCATTTGAGAATGATAGGATCACAAGAGCGGCAAAACTTCTTTTATCAAGTTTTTACGCAACTGCATTTCTTGGAACTCGAACTCGATATTTCAAGTGAAGCTGAAATAACTCATTACCAGTTGACCAACACACTTGGTAGTTATGATTAGTATTTGAGACTAACAATAAGTTATAAAAACTATACATTTTGTACAAATAAGTTATCAACATAAACGAGTGATTGCGAAATTCGTTAACATATGCTTAATTACGTGACAATCTAGTACAAAATAGTATGTTTTAGTTGATAAAACAGACATTGATTTTATATTTAATCAATAAAAATCGGTACAACTTGTAAAATGATTTCTTTTTTATTTTTCATTAATGGAAGAGACTTTATCTACACCTTGTAGGCTTGTAGCTCTATTTATAGACTAATCTTTTTGGTAAAGTATGTTGCCAATTGACCGATACAAAGCAAGTGACATCTCACTGCATGTGTTCATGTCCTGTGTCATATCGATTTTGTTTAACACCAAATTAGTGATCCGTTTAATAATGCAATGGTAACTTTTCAGACGTTTCACTCCGTCAATTCAATGCACAAATTTCAACATGAACTTGAATCAAACCGGTGAATTTGAAGAGGTCTTGACAAAAAAAAAAACCTCTTGGATCTAAATATGAAGAACCCTATTGATAACCCTTATCAAATTTGTGTAATCATACATTCTTAAAATCTAAACGTGTTGTGTGAAATCAAGTCGTGTTTTTGACTGACTCAATTCACACAATTCTTAATTATCAACATATATGTACTTACACGCGGAGGGGAATTTTGATTTATTGTCAGATGTCTATAAATTCGTTTTGAAAATGTCTAACTCGTACATCTCCAATGAGAAATGTATTTGAGTTTTATACAATTCGAATCCCGTCAAGTTTCTGGCGCCCGTGAGTTCAATTAACATTACCAATTCCACTAAAACATGTTGGATGTGTCAATGTAGTACGAGTTGTCAATTTTAACAATCGATCCGTGTTATTAACTAACATGTCTAACATAAAGTTCAATTTTTAAGACGACAGAAATACGAACCGTAAATCAGAATCGTGACAGCTACCAGAGTTGATGACAGTAGAGTAGAGAGACAGAAGCGCGGGGATTCTCTGGGATGGGCCCATAAGGCCCATAGTAAATTAATGGCAGTTTTTTTCAAAGATGTGGGGCCCATTTGCAGAAGATGGTGCATTCCAGGTGGGTTTTTTTGTGGGCTCCACACCCCATAGAGCCCGGACAATGGGGCCCACTACCCAACTGTCACTGTTTCCCAAAAGATGCGACCTGTCTTGCTTTCCCTATGCGCGCGCGTGTGCACTCTCCTTCCACGAATATTTGGTATATTTCTAAATTACATTTTTACCTCGTCTATTTCTTCATTCATATTTTTTTTTATGAATAATATACGTATCAGTTGACTTATATAACTTTATATGAGTTGCACTAATTAGATAATGACACCTCTTTTAAAATCATGAATCCGGACGGGTCGCCCTGCTCCCACAAATTCACTTGGATGGGTATAAGTGAAATTTGATGAGGTGACATCACCTGATTGGTTTGGTTAAGTTGCAATTGATATAAAGTTATATCAGTCATCTGATATACATTTATCTCTTTTTTTATAGCTAAAAGTCTAAAACCATGTTAATCTTTTTATGTAATGTAATCAAAAAATTATAATTAGTTAATCGAGTAACCAAGCCATGTTCGTCCAAGCGATTGATGCGTTTTAGATGGCCTTCGAAGTCTCATATTCGAGCCTTATTACCGACGGTAATGAGTGATATTTATGTGTTTAAAGAGATAATTAACAACTAATAGTGCGACGAGAAACGCTGGTCTTTACAGGCCTACTGTCCCGTCACTTAAAAAATAAAAAAAGTTTATCGAGTAAATATCATTTTTATAAATCATTTTATAGTGCTTGATTAAAACATATCAAATAACATCAATTTTATATAATATTTATTATATTGAAGTTGAACTAAACATGAATATATGATCGTCCGTCCGTCAAAACAGAAAAGTATTTGATCGGTTTTACTAATATTGTTTTAATGTTTTTAAAAAGTAATTAAACAAAATGTTGCTCTACTTATATTGTATGCATGGATCATATTTGAAAAAAAAGTATTGGAAAACGACGTAAAATAAAATGCATGATCTTGAGTGGATATGATATATAGGGAAATGGATTATATATTATAGTGAAAAAATTAATTTATAAAAA